>WHYT01017702.1:364158-407646 GCA_009806455.1 Tetrax tetrax | reverse complement strand
TCCGGGGGCGCGGGTGTCGGTTTGAAAGGGCTGCGGGACGGGGACGGGTGGCCGCGGCCTCCCGGGGGAGCGGGGGGGTGTCGGCAGCCGCCTGCCGGGGGAGCCGTTCCCGTTAAACGTGCCGCAGAAGTTGCAGATAAACCCGCCGCTGAGCGATGGCGGGAGCGCTGGCTTCCCGCCCGCCCGTTGCAATGCCACGCGTGTCCGCGCTCGGAGGTGATTTCTGGGTTCGGGGACGCGGGAGCGGAGGAAGCTCCGTGTCCTTGCGGGGAAGGGAGCTGATTGACTCAGCAAGTAAGTCGCCGCCTGAAATGTCACATTTTTAGGCCCCGTGGGCCCCTCAAAAACGTGGTGTCTGTGGCGGGTCACCCTTGCGCGTTGTGTCACAAGCGGGTGAAAATACCTTGGGTCTGAATAAATTACGTCGAGCGCCTACGATGGAGATTGCCTTTGTAGATGTGTGGTATCGTGGTGAAGTATTTTTCATGTTCTTGCGCCTGAAGGAGACGTTTTGGGTGGGTTTCCCCGTACCCTGGGCCGTGTCAGCCAGGTCTCGGCTGGGATCCAGTAAATGGTGGGAAGAATAAATGCTGATTTTTGACCAGGCCCTCAAATACAGCGTCCTGCAGGGATGTCCTGGCACAGTGGATCTTATTCTGGTGGCTGCGGTGAATCCCTTAACTTTGCCCTCTGCTGTCTCCCAAACTTTGTTTTCCAGGATTGGCAAAGAAAAATCCTCGCTCAGGATCCTGTCAAGTGCGGTGCCTTGCTGTGCTACACGTTAGCTGACTGAATCCCTGCCAGGCCTGGTTTTGCAACAGCACTCCTGTTTCCTGATAAAGTGAGTTGACTGACTGCTTGCTGGAGGAACAAACCCGTGGAAATACCAATCCTCCCCGCCTCGAGCTAAGTTGCACCCTGCTGTGTGAGGTAAACTCACTAATGGTGAGCATTTCGTACTCTTCAGACCTCAGAGGATCTGTGACTGCTCAGTACCTTTGAAAACTAGGCTGTAAGATGCATGTTGATGCAGGGTCTCTCTCTCAAAAGTGCATGCATTTCTGTATTAATCTCTACTTACCTACTGTACTCATCCGCTACTGTATATGCTAATACAGTCCATAACGTGGTTATGAATAGTTTAGAAGGAATCTGTCCATTTTTATTAGCTTTCACGTCTGTAGTAGATTAATGCACTCCCTGTGCATGTTTGCTGCTGGTGCTGCTTGGTTCTAGTTTATCTAGATATATGTATATATCTATGTACAGTATATATACACACATGTATTGTTTTAGTGCTTTTCTGGGGAAATTCCAGACTACATGCCTCTTAACATGTTGGTGCAGACATCTTTATTTTGTGTTTTAATTGCGAATTCCCTGCTGGATTTATAAACCCATCTGCCAGAACACAGACTTTGCATCTGGTTATCTGCTATTGAAATTCTAATTGGCACATCCATGCAACCTGCATCCTCTGCCTTCTAAGGGAAGTCTCCTGGCACAGACTTTTCAAAGGCGATGGGAGTAATTTGCAAGCGAAATTTCAAGCTTCAGTGATGAAAAACATCCATGCTGAAGGTCTGATAATGTGTTTAGAATGTCTGGCTGCATGCCCTGGGTTACAAGGTTAGGTAATGTAGCTACTTTTAAACGTAGTAGCTGGCTTTTTCAGTTGTATGTGACTGACTAAATTTTCAAGGGGAAATGTTGCAGGGACATTAAGGAACGGAGATGTTTGTTTAAAGCAGTGCATGCTGGAAATGTCCAAAACATAGTTTGAAGAAACTATGAAGAATTGATTTGTTTGGATAGTGTCTTGCCTCTTTCTTTTTTTTTTTTTAAAGGCATGGATAAAACTTTCCTCTGTGAAGCTTTTAGTGTACAGTTCTGCTGCTGTCTCCCCATGCTTCATCCTGGCTGACGCGTGTGTTCTGAGTGTTGCTGGGCTTATGGCTCAGAGCAGTCGCGTGGATGGCTGGGTGTCATGCGCGTGCGTTTCCTCACAGCTCTTGTCTCCATGTGGAGATCTCCTGCGTTGTCTGCATGCACGTGCTGAACAGCCGTGCTCAGACCCATCTGCTCTGACCTGTTTCTGCTCTCATCGCTGGACCCCACGTAAGAGCATGTTCAGGCACTGCTAATGTCTGTTTTAGATTTATCCTTGCTTTCTGTTGCTTTCTGTTTTATACAACACAAGCAGGTGGCAAAAACTGCAGAAGTGGATTTTAATCTTAGTGGAAGCACTTAGCTGCTTGCTGTTGTGCTGTCTAGCTTCCTTGTTGCTGTAGTTCTTTAGGTGTGTTCGTGGAAACCCTGCATTTAGCTGATGGCTTTGCTGTACTGTTACTGTGTTTATCACTGAAATGAGGTTTCCTCTGGGCAATTCTGAATGTTGATCAGCGTAGGTGCCAAAACGTCTGGCAGTCTTCCATTGCCTTTGCTGGCTTTGTTTTTCCTTGTCGTTGGGGGCTTGGCCTCAAGGATCAGATCTTGGGTTTCAGTGCTGAGAGGTGAGGGTGCTACTGCACCGACACTGAGTTGGTGCTGCGCATTGTCATTGGACAGGACAGGACTGAAACGCAGTCCCTGATGGCCGCGTTGAGGTGGGGGAGCTAGTCTTCAAATGCACTTTGCAGAACACAAGGTCTCTGGAATGGCAGCCTGTGAGCCTGGATTTTCCATCATGTCGCTTCCTCCCAGTTCACGTGATAACTAGCCAACCATTTGGAAAGCACATTGGGTGCTTGTTTGTTTTTTCTTGTAGGGCAGTGTGGTTTGGAGAAAGGAACGGAGGGCAGAGGGCCAGGGATATGGGTACTTGTTTACTTGCAGCCAGCTGGACCGTCCTCCAGTGCATGTGGCAGGATCCACAGTCTGTCTGTACATCTTGCGTCTCCTTGAGGAACCAGCTGGGTCCTCTGTTTGAACAGGAAGCCATGGCTGTGCAATCAATGTGGGTTGCAGTTGCATGCCCAGATTATCTCTGTACGTCGCCACAGCTCCTGTCACCTCTGCTTGGGGAGTCTCCGTTGAGATGTGTCACCTAATGTGGGAACAGAGACTGTAGTACAGCTGCCTGATATTAAGGAATTTGAGCTATGTCCTTGAGCACCACTTGCTCAATAACAAAAAACAGCAAGTAGAACAAGATAAAGAAATACCAGAGGCAAAAATAGTAAAGACAACTAAAAGTTTAGACCCAATCCAAATGAAGCTTAAGGCGTGTGAACAGGATATTGTGACCAATCCAATTAGATGTTTAGGTGCGTGCACTTCGTGTGTAACTTAGAAAAGTTATAAAAGATTGATGCGGATGGAGAATAAAGGTCTCCGGAACACCATCCACGGAGTCCGTGCCCTTACTGCAACAACCTAGAGAAAAACTAAATTGTGCTCTGCAGACATGGATATGGAGTGTTCAAGCCCCCATAGCTACCTCCACTGTTCCCTAAATACATTGAGAGAGAAGGGGAGATTGTCTGTACAAGGGTGTACAAGGGCCTTTTTTTTTTTAAATTTATTGAGGCATTCAACAAGTCCTCTTTACAACCACTGCTCCTTCTGCCAAGGATGACCCTCTTGCTGCTGATGGTCTGGGAGGGCATTGAGATTGCCTTCCCCGAGCTCCAGCTGACTTGGTGTTGGGCTTGGAGACCTGGTTATGAAATAGTTCAGCAAAACACTCGAGCGCATATTTCAGCTAGAGAAGGTGCAATGGTTTTAGGTTTGTTTTCTTTAAAAAAAAAAAATAAAGGAGGGGGGAAAAAAGTTGATGAAATTTACATTGAATTTTGCATGTATGTTTGCATTGGATTTATATTTGTTGGCTTGGGAAGACTTTGCAGCGCTTTAACTAAATCTGGGTTTAAATCCACTTAAGTTAAACTCCCAATACAACTTGTGCATGGAGACCAAGATGAAATCTCATTAATTTTAATAGGATTAAGCACGTTCTTTTGCTGAGTCGTCTTCTCTCTCTATCTTTCTTTGGCTTCTCTGTATTAAAAAGCAGGCTAAACCTTTCCACTCTCCATCTCTTTGTCAAAATGCTTTGACAATCTCAAAGAAGTGGCTCTCTGGTTGCATACAATAATATTTTACACTTTTTTTCCCCCTATGCTTTTGGCTGTAGTCCTACTGTATCCAGGCTTTTATTGGCTTTTGCTTCCCCTAAAGGCACAATAAGTCCTTACAGCAAGAAAACAGTTACAAGTGTTTGCCTGGTAAGTTTCTATACTCAAAATCATTTTTTTTTTTTCTTTTGCTCCCTCTGGATAGATTTGAAACTGTTGTGAAACAAATCCATTGGTAAAGGGAAATTTTGTAGAAGTCAGCAGGAACTGAGCATGTGCAGATGGATGAGGGCAAAATCCATCCCTGTTTATGAACTGGGAATAAATTGAAGAACAGAGAATGAAGGTAGAAGTGTCATGAATGCAAACTGATTAAAGGAAAATATTAGGGATCCATTTAACATTAAGCAAGCCATTAATTGGAGAGGAGGCTACTTCATGCATTTTTGCTCCCTCTTCACTTCCTCATTTCTCAATGTGCATCATCCCCTGAATCTTACTATTGCTATTTTTTATTTGTGTGTGATTTATGTTTTGTATGTGATCTACGTTATATTCCTCTTCCCCCTCTCCTTCAGAAAAGACAAACCCCACAGCAGGTATTTCTGGATGTTCCTGAGATGCTCTTAATGACACTCTTACTAAATATCTGTTTTCATAGGAAAAGTCGACTGGTTTGTAGCTCATGCACTAAGCTGGAATTCAAGAGACTCAATTTTCATTTCCAGCCCTGACGAGTTCACCCTATAGCTATACACAAGTGGCTGAGTCTTCTCACATCTCTTTTTCCACTCTGTGAGATAAGGGAGGGTTGTTCTATCTTACCTACTCTCTGCTCTTTCAAACTGATGCCCCTATGGACTGACCCATGTTACAAAGACTGGGCTGGTGTATTTGTGTCCGCAAAGCTCCTTTACATCATCATCCTTTTGACGAAACTTTACATCATCAGCCTGTCTTTCTGCTGGCAGTAGCATCCGAACTTAAGTTCCCATATCTGATTAAAAAAGGAGACCATGGTGGGGAAAAAAGCTCTCTAATTTTTTTTTGCCATAAGATAAACAGGAAATTGGCTTGGGGGCTAAGGATGGGAGTTTCTGATGGGTGAGAAATGCTCAGTGTTAAGTTGAAATTCCTCATGTGCAAGCAAACAGCATTTACCCTCTAGATTTCTACCCGCAGTCAATCGGTGCTAGTCTAATTGTTCACTTAGGCAGCAAAAATGTTTCTAGCAATACTTACTTTCTCAGCTGTGCTGAGCAAGAGGTTTTTTTCCTGCTGTTAACCTGTTTTAGGTTATTATTTCTTCCTCTTTATAAAGTTCTTCATATCCTAGCTGATCTGGAAAGATGATGTTGTTGCTAGGATTTCACAGCAACTTCTGTGAATCTGAATGTGGGTTTCTGACACTCTTTGACCTGATGAGGCTTAAAAAAGGAGCAATGTGCTTCCCTACTTTAAAAGAAAGTGTTCTATACCTAGGTTTCATTTAAAAAGAAGAAAATTGTTTGGAAAATATCTTATTCATGGGCATGATGGAAAGTGCTGCAACTGTAGGCATGACCAGTTGGTCTGAGTGTGAAAACTTGAGACCAGCTTTGAAAAGAGCAAACATACTCTCTCCTCAAGTATTTTATCATTAGTCCTTTTTGTTAATGAATCTTGATTATCTAGACCTTTACAAAATGCACAAAACCTATTTAATCTTTCCGTTACGTTTTATAGTGAGGATTTCGTGGGATTGTCACAGTATCTTCCTTAGTTTGTGATACAGGTAATGTAGTGTCGTTAAATATTTGGTTAGGCTGATGAATCTCAGATGCTTTCCATGCCTGAAAATGGTCTCGTTTGCGAGAGCAGCAGGTCTTGCGTTGCCTCAACATGGTACTGTTATGCAGAGCTCCTTTAGGAACAAGAAGCATAAGTGCTATGATTGAAGACCCCCTCTCACCTGATAGAGAGGTGCAGCATATGCCCTTGAAGGTGGAAGTTCTTCCTGACAGCGCATTACCTAAAGGGAGCCTACGAGAAAGCTGGGGAGGGACTTTTGACAAGGGCATGTAGTGATAGGACAAGGGGTAATGGCTTTAAACTGGAAGAGAGTAGGTTTAGATTAGATATAAGGATGAAATTCTTCACTGTGAGAGTGGTGAGGCTCTGGACCAGGTTGCCCAGAAAAACTGTGGATGCCCCATTCCTGGAAGTGTTCAAGGCCAGGTTGGATGGGGCTTTGAGTGGCCTGGCCTAGCGGAAGGTGTCCCTGCCTGTGGCAGGGGGGTTGGAACTGGATGATCTTTAGGGTCTCTTCCAAACCAAACTAGTTTATAATTCTATGAAAAGCATGGAAGCTGGATTTGGTTTATGTTTAGCAAACAGCTTTTGGCTGGATCCAGTGTATTCACGGATTCCCATTTGTTGCTTTTCTGTCTGTTCAAAGGGAGCAAGGATTTCTAGGCTTTGAAAGTCTTGTGATGTCTAGAAGCTGGATATGTGTTGGTGCAATGAAATTCATTGAGCAAATAAACAGCTGTAACAGAAGTGGATTTCTGGTGCTTTTTGACTGATCCTCATAAGGAATAGAGTTTTAGAATGAAAGAGTTTTAGAATAACATGTAAACAGAAAATGCTGGTGTGGAATTTTGTTGCTCCCCTCCCCCCCCTGCAGTTTTTGGCAATATCAGCAATCTTTCTGGGTGGTATGTTCTCCACTTGATCTTTGACCCCTCTGAAAGTGGAAACAGATGTAATGCAAACTGTGGAGTGGGCAAGCTGTCCCCCGGGAGTTGACTGAAAACTGCAAACCCTTCTGCTGAACGAGCTCTTAGGTTATTGCATGTCTCGCAACAAATTTGTTTGCAGAACCATATTGAAATCGGTAAGATTACACCTGCAGAGGCTCCTTCTGGAGTTAACGTACATGCTCCAAAATTGTGATGGGTTAGGCATGTCCCGTAGCGTGCTCAAGCATTCACACTGACAGCTGCCTCTGAGCAAGATGCAGTGAATGCCATCCCATGAACGTACAGCCGTAACGCTGGCCATTCATCTGCATAAAGGATGTCTGGAGAGAATTTGTAAATAAAATACAAATTTATTTCAGTATTTTTCTCTCAACTCCAGGAAAGTTATTGCCGGAGGGAAGTGAAGGAGATGTGCAGCACCTTTAAAAAGCAAAGACTGAGATGGTGGGCGTGCAGTTAAGTGGTTAGAGATTGATGTTGTAGATGTTAATATGCGGAAAGAGGGAGTTTTCTATCTTGGCCTATCAGTGCTAAGCAAGATTTGACACATAATTCCTCTTCAGATGGCTGTCATAAAGAAAAAAAAAATCCTCAAAACCAACCCCCAAAAAACCCCGACCCACGCTGTGAACATCTAATCCTCACTGCAGGGTGCTTTTTCCTGCTCCGTTATCTGCTTTGGCAGATTTACCTCTTGATACAATTTCAGGCAATTGAAGTGGAGACTGCCCTCCTGTAAAGTGGCTGAGATGCCTGAGAAGCTGAGTGCTGAGACAAGCTGGATTTTTTTGGGGAAGCTGGTGGAAGCAAAAGCACAACTTTATAGGGCAGATGAAGCCTTTAATTTCTCCACACTTGCAAATAAAACTCATGAAGAACCTTCCACTGAATGCTAGAGGTACTTGACTGTTCAGTTATAGCCAAGCTCTTGGGAAAATTGGTGAGTTTAAAGTGTGAGCTGTTACAATAGCTTTGTTACACCCTCCTGTGGGTGCTTGCGTTGTTTGAGATGCAGCAGGTAAGGGAGATGGCATCTCCTGGCTCTGCCGAAGGTCGTGCTCCCTGTGTGTCTCTGGCATCGTCACTCTGAACTGGGACACTGGACCTGGCGCAGGGCCGCTTCTGATGGAGAACCCTTCTTCTCCATGGCGGTTCACCTGAATATTATCTTCACTCTGCGTCCTAAAGTCCTTGTGGTTACTGACATTAGGAGAATAATTTATGTACTTCCTGATGATGAAAAGGTGTCTGATACAATGTTGTCAGGCTTAGAGCTGTATTTTCAGCTTATCTCATGCTTTTGCTATTGTTGAAATTTGAAAGTTGATGGCTTCATGCTGGTGAAGCCTGAATGCACACCAGTTATT
The DNA here is from genome assembly GCA_009806455.1 of Tetrax tetrax. Taxonomy (NCBI): domain Eukaryota; kingdom Metazoa; phylum Chordata; class Aves; order Otidiformes; family Otididae; genus Tetrax; species Tetrax tetrax. The sequence goes on along the minus strand of WHYT01017702.1, from coordinate 399,462 downwards.
AATGAAGAAGGTGAAAACTTGGCCTCAGTTGCAATCTTCCTTCAGATTGCTTTGCCAGGGCACTTTGTGCCCAACCACGCTTTAAGGCTAGGAGAGCTAACTTTCTTTGCCTCTTTAATTTTCAGCCTTTTGTAAGTGAACATTGGCATTAGATTTACCAGAAACAACTTGAGAAGTTGGTCTTCCAGCTTCTTACTGAGGTGGCCACAGCCTTCCACAAAGCACCATTCTCCCTCAAGTCCTGAGAAGATTCTGATTGAGTAGTTGAATAGTCTCTAACAGGAGCAAGAGCAGCTGAGAGCATGAGGGTGGGTTTACTGTTCTGCATTTATAGCCTTTTCTCATTCCAGGCTTGCAGAGACTCTAGCAGCCAACTGGATTTGGAGCAAAAAGTGTGGTTTGGTAGGCAGGATGTGCATGTTAATTCAAGTGTGAATTATTTAATTGTCGGCATGTCTTTTGTTATGTGTCTCATTTCATTCAGACACAGCCTGTTCCACCTGTTGAATCCTGACCTGCAATGGTGTTCTGCTCCCATCTGATGATATCAGACAGGTTTGTATTGGATTACGTTGGAGCTGAAGTCTTCAAAATGCCATTCAGTGTATTGAAGTGAGCAGTAAGAGTTACTACTTGTATTGTGGCTTTCACATGTTTGTCCTTACCCTTGTTTTTGTTGTCTGTGCTTGGACAACCTCCCCCAGGCAGTCTTTTGACCTAGATAATTAGTGTATGCTGAGCTTGTCTTTGGACCAGAGTGGGCTGATCTTGTTGGTATTTTGGCTTTTCTAGTTCACTATTCCCCTCATTACAGAATCGGAGCATCTTTGGCATAAAATCAGTAGCCAGAAGTTTCTAATGGGTTCTGTCTGTGCTGCTGCTTTTAGGTCACAGCTTCTGGGGGAGTAAGAATAACCTCTTGCTTTTGTTTTGAGTTCAGGTGTTAGAAATTGAGAGAGGTTTCAAATTTGTTTTTTCCTGTATTCTGTTGCTGTACTGCTGAGCAAAAATTGAAGACTGAGATAAGCATGGAGGCATCCAAGAGTGCTTCAGAAAATGTCTGTATTCAGACCCCATCTGTCCAATGAAATGCAGAACACGAGAGAGATTACAGGAGAACATGCAGTTTTTCACTTCTGTATCTTTGGTGTAAGTTAAAGTGGTGTTTGTGATAGTTGTAATCTCTCTTGGTGAGCTGTTCTGCTTCTTGTCTGTAGGTGCCTGTGGTATTTCATAACCCTATGGAATAGTTTTGGAGTCTTCGTTAGCAGCATCAGCAGCAGATAGAGACAAACAAACCTTCCATATTGAGCTCAGACAGGTTCAGAGGAACCTGCCATTGCCTGTGCAGTCTCCCTTCCATGAATAAGGGGCTCTTTAAAACAAGACACTTGTACTGGAAAAGCTTTGAGGAGCTCAAACCAAACTTATTTTACTTGGACCTACTAATCAGTTAGTATCAGGACTCAAAACTTAAATGAGTTCCTCTGAAACTGAAAAGAGGGAACCTAGAACGTGGTAGGAGGGCACAGGTGCTGCCCTGTTGCCACATAGGAGATGAGACCCAGGAGCTGGGCTGAATGACTTCTACAGGTGCTGCCTTGGCAGCTGTGGACATCCATGTGAGTAAGGAGAGGGGAAGAGGTTTTTGCTCTGGTTCTGATGAATAAGTTTAGTTTAAATTCATAAGTCTAAATTCAGGTTGGTGCATGACTTAAAGACTTACTGGCTGTGAAGAATCTGCCACAGGGAAGGCCAGCAAGAATGAGGAGAGCTGCTACTGCATTTGATTCTCTCTTTGTTTGGAAAAAATAGGCTTGGCTAAGCTTCCCCACCCACCCTGCCCTGTGATTTCCACATATTTCAAGCTGTCAAAATCTCAAAGCAGGGAGACATGTGCCAGCAACCTTCATTTGGTATTGCTATAAATGTCTTCCTAGCTTGGAGAGTTTGGGAAGAATCTTTTGGTTTCTCCTAACATATATATGGTGAAAACCTCCCCAGTATCATATTGCATTGTGATAATCTGGAATGTCTTTTTGCTGTGTCTCCCGGCAGACCTTCCACATAAAGCTACCTTTGTTTTTTAAATAGACCCGTTAGCTTAAAAAGAAACCTCCTCCTCCTGGAGCCTTCAGGTTGTTTTGCTTGTGAGGCTGAAGTTGCTGCTTGTTGCAGTCTGTTAGCTCCAGACTTGGCAGTTTGGAATTTGACAGCACCTCAGGCACAGCTTATTCCTGTGCACCTACACGGTGCTGGTTGCAGCTTCTAATGCCATCTCTCAGCAAGCATGAAGCACCCATGCGCAGAGTACCCGCTTCTGCAGGCGCTTAGGGAAACCAAAATCCTGAGCTTAACTTTTACCCTTCTTGATGTCCTTTGCTCTGTATTAGGCTGCAGAGTTCATGTGGGAGCCCGCTGGGATGGTTCCTTTGAGGGTCTTGTTGAAAGCTGTTTAATTGGAAAAACGTGGTACGAAGTGCCCTGCGTGTGATCTCCTCTTCCCAAGAGACAACAGCATGTCTGAAAATCTGCTAGCCGCTTCGGGTGCGGAACAGACCAGGGAAGGTTGCAGCTGAGCCACAGTGCACATTCTTATTGCTTGGAGGTATTTTTATTGACAGATTTATTGTCCGGTCACAGCTTTATGCAGTTAGCCTTTGGCAGTTAACTTTTCTTTATATTAAAATAGGATTGTTGCAGATATTCCAAACCAAGCCACATTTTCATAAACGAAATAGCTGTCTGGTCATTTTTCACAGGAAAAGTGTCCCGCTGAGTGATACTTCTCACCGTCTGAACTGCGGAACGTGGCACTAATACGAGCGAGAAAGGATGACGGACGGGTGATGCTGGTTTTGGGGTTTTAGGCTTTAACATTTGTTTTCTCAGAGGCAACGTGTGATGGCCGTGAAACCGCAATGGTGCCGGCGTGGGATGCCCTCGTTAGTGGGGCAACAAATGCATAAGCTGTCTGCCTTTTGCCCTGAGAGAGGAGTGTGGGTGGGGCGAGGCGCAGAAAGATGGAGATGGGTAAAGCTGGTAACATTTACAACAAAAGTAACAAAAAAACCAACCAACCAAAAAAAAAAAACCAACCAAACCCACCCACAAAACCCACTGTGGCTGAATGTGCCGAAGATCGTGAGTCTGTAGCCCTGCATCACTTCCACAGGATGCTGGAAGCGGGGAAGGAGCCTGAGCTCGGGTTTGTCACTGTCAGACATGGGCTCTAACCGCTAAAACCTCCTTCCTCCCTGGGTTCCTGGTAGGAAAGGAAGATCCAGCAAGTTGCTGAAAATCTTGAAATGAAGGATAGAGCACTTTTATAGCTGTGTGGATGAGGTCTGCTATTTGGAGCCTGCAATTAATCCACCTCTGGCATGGGAATGGCTTTCCATTCCTTTTGTGGGAGCGTGGTGGTGCTGACCCTGCAGAGATGCTGTTCCTCGTGAGTTTTGCACAATCTTGGCCCTGTGTAGCATAACATGCCTGTGTCAGCATGGAGCATGAAGTGCTTTATACTTGGGAAAGTTGCATGTGTCAGCCAAGTCCCAGTGTGATTGCAGAGTTTCTCAGCAAAACTTGGCATTCCACCTCTTTGAAAGACGCTTTAAGGTGTTTCTTTTATTCATGCAGAGCATCTTGAAAGTCCTGATCTGTTATGTTTGGCCATTTATGAGCAGAAGAATGGATTTTCTTGCAGGGAGTAAGTGTGGCAGCTGGAGAAATACTTTAGCAGCTGCAAACTTCTTTTTAAAAGCACCATTTCCACACCAGCCTTTCAGAGGATGCAGCAGCCTTCTCAGAGGCTGTCTGCTCAGTGACACTGGATTATTCCTTGCTCTTTGGATTAATAATTCATATCTAAGTTTGCCAGACATGAATGGGTGTTGGGTGCACGGAGCAAGGATGCTTCCTCTGCACTTTTGACTTTGTTTGCAGCTGTTGGCATCTTTTGGCTCATTCCCTGGAGCTTGTGGATGCTGCTGTGGCCACTGCAGTCACCTTTCCTGTTGTTCTTAAAAAATTCCAGTGTGATGCAGTCCGTGTGGACTTCTTGGCTTTGTAGGATTCTTAAAATCTTTTTTCATGGACATGGATCAGGAGAAGCATCAGAAAAGGCAGCAGCAGACCAAACTGATGTCCATCCAATACCCTGTTCTGCCTGCTTCAGTGAGGAGTGTGACTGCTGATGTGGAGGGACGTGCCAGCTCTTCCGTAATACTTGGCCAGCTGAGCAGTGTTACGCTCTGAGGAAGTTGTGTGGTAGGAGAAGGAATATAAGTGATGTTCTTCTGGACCTGAGCTGGCAGTGTTTCTTCTCTGAACCACGTTTCAGAGCGTGTGTAACTTGCATCCCACAATTGCAGTGGATCAGCCTTGAATGCTCTGGTGGCCTCATGTCAGCCCCAAGTATTTATCAGATCCAGATTGCTGGTCACCATCCTAGCCTGGCTGATGTATCTGAGGTAAGGCTCCATGATTTCTTGGCATATTTTTCCTTCAAAACTCCCTTGGAAAGTATGGAACTGTGCACGTCCCACCTTTTTCCTCCTCTCAGAGGATATTTTGTTAATACTGGAAATGATGGGGGCATGGTGAGACTCTATTGGGGCAGTAAATGGACCTGTGACCATTGTATCCTTGGTTTTCTAAGGAGGTGGGAATGTTTCATGCTGTGCAGGCATCTTGGGAAGTCAAAGGAACTGTGTCCAGACCAGAGATGTATTTCCTCACTGTAATCTCTAATCCTTCTCTGCTTCATCACCTCTGTTCAGTTCATCCTTCATTATTGATAGCACATGATGTTTTGTAGAAACAGCTTTGTAACTTGTCATTAACTCTATTTGGGAACCAAAGGAATTCAGTGGCTCTAAAGCTGCTGTTCAGAGAATGATATAACTGCAATTGGTCCTGCTCTGCTGATGGTGGGTCAGCCTCGTGTGCCTTGCTGCTGCCCCTTCTGTCTCCAGACCTATCCACATGTGCAACTTCAGCCTTGGAGATAAGCTTGGGAAGCCAAATGCTTCTCAAGATTGCAGCACAGATTCCCTGCCTTCTTCATTCTAGCCTTGATTTGCAAAATGAGATCTGCTTGTCTTCCCTTAACAAAATCTGGTTTTATTCTGCTTTTCTAAAGAGTGAAATTTAGCACTTGTTTTGAGGGCTGCCAACACATGAAGTGTTTAGCAGCAATTGCAAGTTGAAACCAGGCCTTATGTCTTCTCAGTTTGATGGGAGAGTAGCACCATTGTCTGCAAAAGGTATTCCACCCTTGTGTTCCCTGCATTGTTGTTATACTGACAGTAGAAGATTTCTTTGCCGCTCTTTGACCTTATCTCATGCCTATTCCATGTAGGCTTGTAAGTGTGAATTTTGGGGCAGCATCTGCTGGCTCTTCAATGACAGCTCGAAGGAGCATGTGTTGCCCTAAATGATTTGCTTTGCTCACTTTGTACCTGTGATCCCTAACACGCACACTCCCTCTTTCCATATTTTTTTTGCCTGGTTCTGAATCTCTCCTTTTATCTTGGTGCAGTCACTGCATGCACCTTGCAGCTGCTTAATTGGGAGCAACTGAGGTTGGCTGGGAGGGCATGGAGGTAAGGGGTTTCTAGTCCAAAAGCTTCACTCTTCTCTTTCAACATCACCCCAATCAATGTTATTTGAAATAATACTTTGATTTTTTTTTTTTTTTTTTTGGTACAAATTCCTTGGCTTGAGCACAGGGAGATCAGCAAGAAGGGAGGAAGGGTTCTGAAACCCAGCAGGCAATGCCCTCTGGATGTGTACATTGCAAAGTCATCAGTCATTCAGTTGTTGACTCAAAGTTATTCTGGTTTTCCAGCATGCTTGCTCTCTGCGGAGTTATCGCCGCAGATGGTAAAAGCAAACTTTTCACTTTTCAGAGTTTCCAGGTTTTATTTGTTGCTGTCTTTTGTGGTTTGGTTTGACTTTTAATTTCCATTGAGTATGCTCTACAGATGGAGAAGGTAGCACTCAAAGAGTAAAACTTGCCCTGATTTCTCAGGCTTACTTCTGATGGGAACAATAGTATTCATCTCTTCCTTCATCTTGTCTCTGACAGCCAGAGGATGGGGAGCAACACAGTCTGGAGAGGAAGCTTTAGCTGGTGCTTTTCTGGGATGTAAGTGTGTGGAATGGGGACTTGGTGGGGTCTCTGAGTACATGTGGAGCCATGTGGGACTGGCTAGAAGTGTGATGGGGAGGCAGAAATAAAGCTTATTGCTTGTAATTATAAAAGGGAGTTGTTATGTTGGGAAAAGTGATCCACAAGTAATTGTGACTCTTGTTCTGGGTGTATGGGGCTGTACTAAGGTGGAAGAGGCCAAAAAGAAAAAAACCCTAGGTGGAGGTTCTGATATTTAATGCAGCATCCCAAGCATCATCTGGACCTCACTGAGGTACGGCTCCATCTGGTTATCCTCTCGCTGAGACTTGGACATGGACTGTTTGCTTGTCTGCTGTACTTACAGTCTGTGTCTTGTGTTTGTCTACTTCACACACTCACTCTGCAATTCATAAAGGGATTTTAAGTTTAAAGTTTGTACTGAGCGCCGTGGGGGAAGGATTACCAGCTGGCCCCTGAGGAGACCGTGTTTACTGAGAGGGAAAGGAGAGACCAGCTCTTGTGTCTGAGCTCGGCGTGTCCACCCAAACCAGCGCTGGCCTAATCCAGAAAGGCTTCCAGGTGCTTTGGAAGAGGTGAGAGGCATTTACTGGGATTTTACTTCCCTCTGGAGCTGTTGCAGCCAGTGGGATCAAAGTCAGCTGTGATAGGAAGGACTCCTGGTGGGTTAACGTGGTTGAGGGTACAAAGCGCCTCTGTGCACAGGGGACAGGCAGCTGCGTGAATGCAACAACTGCTAGGCACCGAGTGTTACCAACACTTGATCCTGCAAATGTACATAGTTCTTGGATCAGCTGAGATTAATTAAGATTATTTTATTTGTCCTAAAATACAGATTTTAATTCTAATAATAATTATAGTATTAATGCATAGCTATAATGCTGTTCTATCTGCGTTTCCAAAATGTGGTGGAAGATGTTTATTCTTTGAGGGTTGGTTAGTGTACTTGTAAAGGTAGGAAAAAACCACCTTATAATAAGAGGGTGCTCTGTCTTTGTATTCATTACTGTTATTCTTTACTATTTTCTTTAAAATGGTAAATACATGCATTATTGCACAGCCGATTCATTTTCAGGGTCACTTCTTCAGGGTCTCTTCTATAAAATATTGCTTCTTCTGAGCCTTTTACCTTGAAAAGGGACAGCAAACATAAGCTGGACTCTATTTAAAGTGTAACGTTTAATGATGTATTTTTTTTTTCTTTTTTTTTTCCTATGGGTCAGATACTGCTTGCTGAATCTCTGCCTGTGAGCTGTGAACTTTACCAAAAGTGCACTGATTTCTGCATAACTTGGTGGGAGTGCAGGTTGACAAATGATGCTCTGAGTGTCTTGGTGAGGTACCTATAGTGTCCGTGGGGAAAACCGAAGTGCTTGCTTTAAGTTGAAGGATTTGGAGTTTAAAGCGAACTTTTGGTATCTGTCTGCTCTAGGAAAATCTCTTGTGGGCAGAGTAGTTCACATCTTCCCTTGCTTTCGCCCTTGCTCCCAGTCTTGTCAACTGGAGTTTCCAACGATTAAACTACAGCTTATGCGAAGAGTGACAGCGCTAAAAGCTAAGGCGAACTTTTGGAAGTGCCTTATAATTCAGAGCAGTGGGAGAAGTACTGAAGTTACCTTGGCTGAATGACACCGATTCATATTACCAACTCCCAGCCAAAAACGCGGGGCTGCTTTCCTGAGCACCCGATGCCCGTGTACCGTGTTGCGGGGGCTGCGATTGCGTATCGCACAGGTCATCTCCTCCTGCACTGATTCTTTCCTCTCCCGCGAAGGCGCGCTTGGAAGAGGAGGTGATGAGGAGGAAGGAGCAAGGTCAGCCTGCGCCATGCATGCGCTGTGCGAAGGAGGAACGAGACCCCAACCCCAGGAGCTGGCCGTGGCTGGACACCTGGCGCAGTCTCTGGTGCGCAGGACTAGATGGGGCTGGTGAGCTGCCTTTCCCCACCAAGACTGCTATTGTCAGGTCAGACTGAGAAATATTCCCAGCTGCCAAGCAGGATGACCCAGGCATGAACTTTTGGCTGCAGTGAGAAACCCGCTCGCGCAAAGCGAGCGTGGTGCTGTGCACGCTTACTCCAGGGAGAAAGCGGCAGAGGAGCGCATGAGCTAAGGTCAGCGGTGCAAGTACCCACCGGTCCAGTCCTTTTGGGCTCCCCTGCTCTCTGGGAGAGCAGAACACATAAAAATCCTCCATCTGTCTTCAACAGGCAAAATAACTCTTTACTAGAATAAGGAAAAGGGCAGGAAGGAAGCTTTGAGTTCCTTAGGGAACTTGTGGAGTGACTAGGGATGCTGAACTTGAGGCGCACTGCATTTTAGTATCAGGTTTTGTCCCTATCTTCAAATCTTTGGTAGTGCAATGTGGACCTGTATGTTGTGTGTCCTCTGCAAAGCTTGGGGTAGCTGTTTATATTTCACCCTTTTTCAGGCAGGGTGGTTTTGAGGCTAAAACTCTGTTACCCTATTTGGAGTTTTAGGGTGTAGAGTAAGGAGGAAAATTTGGAAACAAAAGCTTCATGGTATGAAGCATCAAAATGTTGCAATCTGGGAGTCAAAGCCAATAAACGTTATTTTGGGCTTTCTTGGAGGAAAAAAAAAAAAGGCATTTACTCAGATTCTTAAATTCACAACCATGGTTGGGACTGGAGTTGAGAGCTGAGGGTGAAACTTCTTGCATAGATGGCTAAATCAGGGTCTTACGCGTGTTGCTGATGACTGTTGGATGTGTCTCACTGTGCTATTTATACCATTCACACATGCTGCTCATTCTGTGTTGTGGACTGCCTTTGCATCTTCAGCTGCAGTCGTCCCATAAACCTCTGAGATGTCACACAGTTGAACCTCAACACTATTTGAAGACCTTTGTCTTCAAAACAGCAGGATGAGGGCTAAAGCTTGCTTCAATGATGAGGAAGAGTGTTGCCCTTAGAAACAACTTAGGGAAGCGACTTACAATTGGTCTGGTTCAGGCTGAACTGTTTGGAAGCTCATATAAAGTTTTTAGAAGTCTTGGAAGCAAGAGGGTAAAACCAGCTGATGAGCTGCTCTGAAGGCAACGAGGGCTGCTCCAGTGACTTAACAGATGAGAGCCCATCCGTTGGGACAGTGTCTTGTGTGTGCATTGGTAATGAAGGGAAGACATGGCCTCTTTTATTGTTTTATGTGGGGAAATGAAGGCTTACTGTGGGTGTGAATCTTCTTCAGTAACAGCTGATGTCTCTGTGTATTGTCTTGGAAGACCTGAAATATTGGCTTTTGCTTGTTTTCAATCAAAGTTGATTTTGGCAATAAGCAAAATCAAAGCAGGAATCAACTAAGGTTGATACTTGGTTTTGACTGACTTGGTGTAAAGGCAGGGCAAGGACTGTAGTTCCCCCTATTACCAGCGGTGCAAACCCTTCTGCTGAGCCTGGGAACAACACGAAGGGTTCCAGAATAAGCCAAAAGGCATCGTGTCTGTGCTGCCGTACACCTGTGGGCTTTCAGTTGGCTTTGTACACGCGGCTTCTACTTCAGCTGTTCTCCGTTGGGGCCCTGAAGGAAGAAGAGCGAAGTACCGTTTCCAAAGAAAGAGCCTCTCCATGAATTTGGGGATGGTCTTTTCTCTTCCTGCCTCTGTCTCATTGCCTGTATCTTGTGTGTGATGATACTTGCCTGCCTTCTGTACATTTTTTTTTTCCAGTCCTCCTGATAGGATTGTGTTTAGTAGAACACTCTAAATGGATATAAATGGGTCACTTTATCTTTCTTTTCTTTTTTTAAATAGGTATATTGCAGTGGATCTGAAAGTGATATAAGAAAGAATTGCTCCTGGGAAGAGAAGCCTCCCTGCAAGGCAAACCCTGAAGATGTGGACTGCCGTTGTGTTCTTCCTGCTGATTTCCTTCTGTATATGTGAACACAGGTTTTCTGCTCTGAAAGGGAGAGGAGTCCGTGTAGTGCGAATAAACAGGCTTACAACCGAAAAGCAGTGCAGGCAGGCCTGTCAAAGCCCAGGTGCTTCAGGTGAGGTTCCTGTCCCTTAGCTGGAATTCCAGCTGGGTTTTCTGTTCCTTAAAGGTCTCCTCTGCTCCCCTGACAACTGTCTGTCTTAATTCCAGTTGTTTACAGGCATTTACAGTTATGGCTTCTCTGTGCAGTCCTGTGGTGCTAAATAACTCCTGACGGCTTTGGTTAAATTGAATCCAGAACAACCATTTCCCAGGGCCCTTCTAGCTTCCGTAAGAAACAGCGTGCATGTGTGCTGGTAGCGTGCAAACAGTGTTAGGTCATTTGACTTGAAGAATGATTATTCCATGCTGCCAGATGTTTGCAAGTGAACAGTGCTGTTGTAGACAGCTGCACTGGAGTAAGAGTCTTTGCTCAGTAGTATTTATGTGTGGCTTTTTCTGCCTTAGAAGAAACCAGTTGTATCATGCACACCAAGCACAGGGTTAAACAAGTCTGGGGAGATGAGTTGTCTTCTGTCGACCTCTGAGATATCTTTAAAAAGTGTTAAACTTCTAAATGAGTCTTTCAGGGCTGTCCTTATGAAGGACCCCATCTTATCTGCTGCACGTGAAAGCTTGTAGCACCTACAAAGAGCTGGTGATGTTGTGGTGAAGATGAGACCTGGGCTCAGGTGGATGAAAGTCTGACAATCACATTGATAGGAACGTCATAAAGATGACTTTTTTTTAATGCCCAGTGGTTTCAAACCTTTAATTTAAACATGAGATATCCCTTCATAGTGGAAAGAAAACACCTTTATAAACTAAGCATTTTATTCAGGAGGTAAAATATGAGTGGGTTTGTCTCCCAGGCACCAGAGCTGTGAAGACTTCTGCTTCTGCTTTTTAAGGTGGTAAACCCTGGAGAGATGATGCATTCTCACTGACTGTGCCAGCGTTTAGGGTCTGTAGCACTGCGTGTTTGTCTCTTCTGCCTGAGAATCTCTAAACACTGCATGTGTCATCTTAACCTCCTGGTATCTTGATAAGGGTAGAAAAGGTGCTATCGGCTGCCCCTTCCAGAGGAGGAACATAAAGAATTTAGTTAGTCTGTGATCAGGGCTGGGAGATCATGTGAGTACATGCTTTGCCTGGTTGCTGACTTCGGCCACTTTCTGTATACCCTTCACTTTACTCTCTCCTGATGTGTTTTGTGCAGAGGAAGTCCAGTTGTGCGTTAGCTGGGCAGAAGGGGTTCAGCCTCTAGAATTAGGTTACTCATCCCACCTTCAGGAAACCACACAAAACTAAACTCAAAAGCATAATAAACCTTTTCAGGTTTTACATTCTGTGTTAAACCCACTGAAGCAATTTAATTCCTGTTTGTTACTTGATGGCCAGTCTATTGCACTACCTGGTGTGAAGGGAGATGGAGGAGATACAAGCTCTTGACATAAGTGTATAGCCATGTGCAGAGAGATCATCTGGAGACAAGGACCTGAAATGTTGGGGTTTTTTTTTTGTGGTTTTTTTTTTTTTATGATTAGCTTCAGTTTTTAAAATCAGCTTTACTGCTCTTATTCTCCATTCCCACCTTCCCCAAGTGTATTTATTTTTGTGCTTTCTTTCATTACAGACATGAGGCCTGAGGCTTAGATGTCAGAATAGTTACACCTATGTAACTGTCAGTAAAGGAGCAGTGGTTGTTATTTTTACAGCTATTGTAGTGTTAAGTTGCAGGCCAAGGTTGCATGGGGAGATGCCTTCAAAGCTACATTGCTTGGAGAAGTGGAAAAATAACATTCCTGGCTGGTTAAGCTCTCTTCTATAGATGTAATTTATAGCCTTGCTGACATAACACCACTAAAAGTAGTGCAACTATCACAAAAATAACCACATTTCCCAGTACATTCACATCTCAGATGTGCCCTGCAGAAAAGGGAATGGTTGCTGGTCTAGCTCTTCCAGCATCACCTTCGAATATCTACACCAGAGGCCAGGATACGTAGTTGGCAAACTAACATATCACAAAATGATTGTACCAATATCATGAAGCGGTTTGACATTTCAATTACATGCCAATAAAAGCAGCAAAGCTCTCTAGGGCTGACAGCATGGGCAGTAGCCGTAACCTCTCTCTGTTGTCTAATGCAATGGGTTCAAGTCTCCAGATGCTGCTAGGGCAAGATGGAGAAAGGGCCCATCTTGGCAAAGGTCTGGCATTCCAGGATTCCCACATCCCTGGTGAGCACGGTGAATCCGTGGTGGGAGGTAAGATAAGCTCATGCTCTTCCCTTTGCATCTCCAGCCATATTCACAGTTACCCTAAGTTTCTTCTGTGGTGGCCAGTCCAGGGCTGAAGGGGAACATCCTGGCCATCTGAGCAGTCTGGCTCTGAGAACAGAGCCACTTGGCCGTAATTCTGGGCTATCGTGCATGCTCTGGGGAAAATAAAGGGAAAATACCACAGCTGCAAGAGCAAATATTCCTACTTCCACAACACTTACCTGGCTTCTGCTTGCCTTTGGGCACCTTTCTTTCCAGTAACATCAGGCTTAAAAAGGAAATAAACCAGTTTGTAGGGCAAGACCTTGGCGTCTGCCTAGACGGTTTCCTTTCAAAATAGCTCTGAAGAGCTTTTATTGTCTTTTTTTTTTTTTTTTTTTTTTTTTTTTTTCCCCTGTCTCCTAAATTGGAAGTGAGCAAAAGGAGCCACTGGGTGGCATGTATCTTGCAGTGGACACAGCTGGAGTCTCAATCTGGAGTTGCATCACAGGGAGTTTTCCCCTTCCCAAGGAGTGAGAAGTGGCACAATTTACAGTAGTAGGTGGTCTGTGTTTCTCCACCAGCATGGCTTTTGGAGCAAGGGACAGGAGGTGGGACTGGGAATCAGGTCTCATTTCTGAGGAGCGGGTGTTAATTTCTTGAAGGGTTGCTGCTGTATCTCCTGCTCTTTGTGACTGTTTTGAAGGTTTTATTTTATTGCTTTTTAAGTACCATTTTTTTTAAAGACTTTGAATGATTTCAATCACTTTCTTAACATCATATCCAAGTCAGTAAAATTCCAGCTTTGCTAGTTTCTTTAGGGCTGTCACAGCAGGCTGCAGTTGTTGGTACAGGGCTTTCTCCAGGTTCATAAATTTTCCACAAGCCCTTTTAATAACTATGGTAATGTAAATGCTTTTTAATGAAAAGTTCAAGCTTACCATAGCATTAATCCTCAGTGAGGATAACTCTCTTTGTAGATAAGAGCTTTAAATACAGCCGTATGTGCCACGTAGACGTGTTCTTTGCCCTTTCTCACACGCCTAGCAAAACACAGAAATTAATTTCTCCCACTGTACACTTAAGTTCCCTTCAATCCACTGATGGGCGGTCAGTTAGGCACACATCTGCTTCATCCCAGACTGAGCACCGTGTTATCTTCTGTGGCTTTTTGTTACAGCGCGTGTCCCAGAGATTAATTGCGTGCTACTGTGATATTACATAAAATCATAGCATCATTTAGTCAGGAAGGGACCTTTTGAAGGTCTCTGGTCCAAACCTGACTTAGATCTGTCTGTTCCAGACTGATGGAGGGTGTACCATCTCTCTGGCCCCCAGCCCAATGTTTGAGTGCCCTCGTGGTGGAAACTATTTTTTCTCCCTTGAAACTGAGTTGGGATTTCCTGTAAACCATCTGCTTCAGCCCCTCAGACATCTAGTAGTCTCCCTTGGACTCACTCCAGAATGTCAATATGGGGAATCAATCTCGTACGCCGGAGAGCCCAAAACTGGGCACGTGTTTGAGATGTCTCCTCAGTGCTGGTTAGAGGAGGTTAATTCCTTCCCTCGCAGCGTGGTGATGTGTACGTAGACAGGCCCAGGAAGAAGTTAGTGAGTTCAAAGGGCTGCCAGGAGAGACAGTTCCTGCTGTGATGAGTTTATTTAGCTTGTGTTGGAATTGGACTTAGTAACAGACAATTTCTCTGTGTGTCCCCTGGCTAACGATATCATTGTTCAGTGAATGAAGAGTGAATTTCTGTGTAACTCAAAGCACTGAGGTGAGAGCTGTCAGCCGTGGGTGATGAGATGGGTGTCTTTTCAGTTTTGGCTCACTTTTTTTCCCCCTTATTAAGACATCTAGATGAAAGCTAGCATTTAGATGGGTCCAAACTGTAGTGCCCTCCTTTTGTCCCTGTCTGGGTGAAAGAATTGCTGCTGTTAGGAGATGTTGGTACCAGAAGACAAGCAGCTAGGTAGGCTGCAGCTGCTATATTGATTTCATTGGCTTCCCAGTTATTTTCACTGAGGCTGAGTCAGAATCCTTTAAGGCCAGACCTTCCAGCTATCTTTTTTTAAAAATTGTTTAATTACAGCCATGAAGCAGTGTGTTCAGTGTGTAGTGACCCATTTTCTCTGGTGTTTTCAGGTTACCATTACTGTAACTGGTCTGTGCCCTACCAGAATCGCTGCCTCCTCTTGCAGTGTCACCAGCTGAGCGTGTGCCAGAATGCCGGACCGCAAGACATCAAAGATCTGCTTGAAGGTAACTCCATGCTTCAGGCTCCTGCTAAATCCAGAATCCTGGTCCTTTTTGCTGTCAGTGTCTACCTTTAGACCTTGACTGGCTTCCACGTGGGGGAGATGGGTTGTGAAATGCCTGCGGGATGGTTCTGTAGGTAAAGTCAGTTCACTGGGAAGATGGTTTCACTGGCCTGTTAAGGGCTCTGGCACTTAGGTGTCTTTGAGTAACTCTTGCAGCTGGTACCCAGTAACAGTTTGTCTCCATGTTGAAGACATCATTCATTCAAGCCATTTATATTCCACACACTGTCTTTGGGGAAAATAAAGGCATAACATATATTTATATTTTTTAAGAGAAAGGAAAATGTCTTGGCATTGTTTTTTTTTTTCTGACATTGTCAAGATTTTGTGCCAGAGGCAGCAGCCTGCTTCTATAATCAGAGCAGCCTTAGCAGCAAGCGCTCATGATGACTTGCCAGTGCCAGGGTCTTCAATTTTAATTAAGTGACACGATAACAAAATGGAGCTCGGTGGTAATTGGGGAATCAATCTTCTGAATTTTATTTCAAGAGTTTGCTGTACCCAAGTTTAAAAAAAAAAAAAAGTAAGTCTGTTCATTATTCTTTTGGGTTGGCAATGGTTTCTCTGCAATGTAGCAACCAGACCTTTGATAAGCAAATGGGATTTATGTCACTATAAATCTAGATCACTGGTCGGGAAGGAAAATTCTCCCAAAGTATGAAGGTGTAAGTGGAAATTTCCGCTCAGTTTTGAGAGATGAAAATTATGAATCTAAGCATGAATGCTTTGGCGATGCTGTGTAACTTTGAAAGCACGAGTCTTCTCAGGAGCTGGCATTTGTAATGCTGCTGCTGTTGATAATGTGCTTCTGCATTGCAGCTCTGTACTTCATTACTCCTCTCTTGTGGAATTAATTCCCTGCTTGGGCAAATGCCAGAGGTCTGTGGCAAAAAAAAAACAAACAAAAAATAAAACCAAAAAAACCCCAAAGGGATTATGTGCAATAAAGGCAGGGGTCTGAGTTTTCATGTCCTTGTTGACTTCAGAACTGATTTATTCCAGTTGTACTACACGTACTGCAGAATACGTGTTCTGGTTTGCATGTTGGGGGTATGAGGTTGGGTTTGAGCTTGAGAGTTTTATTCTTATGAAACTCATTGGTGTTGTCTTTTTGAAGAAATTGTCAGTGGGAAAATGGAAACAGTCCTGTTTCACCACCAAAGCTATCCACAGAAAAAGGAGAGGATGGTGAATGCACGGGTTGACCAACACAACGTGAAAAACCTGTTTTCCTCAACTGTTCAGACTCACAAGATTCACTTGAGGCATTTGCTTTTCGATGGGAGTGAAGATGTAGCAACAAATACAAGAAAACCAGTTACCACCGCAGCGACCACCACCGCAGCGACCACCACCGCAGCGACCACCACCGCAGCGACCACCACCGCAGCGACCACCACCGCAGCGACCACCACCGCAGCGACCACCACCGCAGCGACCACCACCGCAGCTACAGCCGTAACAACAAACATTGCAAACGCAACTGTCCTCACTACAGCTTATGAAACAACTGCCAGAGCCTCAAACACACATGGAGATTCTGGTCTCCTTACTGAAACCATGTCATCCACTGCCTCTTCTCCCACTTCTGGTAACATTCCTGCTTCTGCTTCCAGCCGTGTCATCAAGCTTGTGACCACCACCAAAAAATCAGGAAGTAGTAGCTCTGCCTCAGTATTGTCTCCCACTTCTACTTCTCCTCCCCTCACCGTCATTTCTGAAGCAGGTACTCAGACGCCTCAAACAGAGCAGTTTAACCCAGCCACAACCAGCACTCTCCCCTCTAGTAGCCCTGCCACTGTTGGAGCTGGCCCAAAGACACTGAGCACAACAGTGACCACTTTCATCTCGCAGGATGCAGGAACATCTTCCACTGCTTCCACTCGTGCCACGGCACTCACCCCCTTGGAGAGTTCACGCTCTGCAAATCCACTGCCTGCCGTCACATCACTGTATCTAGAGCCAGAAACAAGTACAGCCACAACATCCTTGAGTAAATCAACTTCTCTTCTGGGCTCTACGGGAGGTGCCACAGTTTTAACTCCTGCCTCTACAGAAGAAACTACGACTGGCCATGGCATAAAGTCAACCTCTCCCATTTTTTCAGCAACCACAGCTCCAACAGATGCACCTAAAACAACAGCTTCAGGTCTTGCAGAAACTCAGGACGCAGGCAATGGGTATCTTCTCATTGCTGCCGAGCCCCTGACTCAGTACTTAGTGGACAAAAGTTCGCTTCTTGCAGTGCTTTTAGTCGGTACGTTTTTTTTCATAACTGTTATAGTTCTTTTCCTTATGCAGGCCTATGAGAGCTACAAGTTGAAGGATTACACACAAGTGGATTACCTGATCAATGGAATGTATGTGGACTCAGAGATGTGAAAGGGTGGGAATAAAACAGTGGGCAGAGAGATGGAAAGGAGACTGAAAGCCTGCCTGACTTGTTTTTCTTTCCTGTTTGCCTAGAACGCAAACTGAAAGTGCTTCCAAATTTACACTTCTGGTGCAATTGAGGAGAAATGCCATGTACTGTATTAACAAAAAAAAAAATTAATTTTTTATTCAACCATGCAACAGGTTGCTGTATATAAAAAAAAGTTATTTTTAAAACTTCCATAATGCACAATAGCTTTGGTCATCATTTTTCATTGCAAAACACACCTAACAAGGGGTAAGCCATCATCCTTAGAAAATGCTGTGGCGCTTTTGCAACTGTTTACAGTGCAAGTTCCTTGTGTTTCATTCATTTCACATGTGCTTCTCTGAAAGGAAAGCAAAGGATGCTCTCACTTTTTGTGAAGTGTTCTGAAATCGCCAGATGAGAAGTGTGGAGTTTTGCTGCAACAGGGAACTTTTAATCCAATGTGTGTCATGTTTCAGTATGCTCCTTGCTTGTAAAGAGGTCTGTTTACAATGTCTTGTAAACTCTGTTTACTGCTAACCCAAGAGATCTTTTCACCATGGAGCAAGTGACCGTGCCTCTGCACTTAAATGATCTTATTTTTGTACTCACTTAATAAATGGGGCCCTGGAAGGGCGTATCTTGTTGCATTTCTGTTTTCATTCCTGTCTCTACCAGTTCAGAAGCAGCCAAGTGGGCTTTGGGAGCTTAAGCAAATTAGCTCTCCTGCAATATTCCAAGGATGGGGGCTTTGAAGACCTCACTGGAAGTATGGACGTGTCGCAGAAGATGCTGATGATCTTCCAGGGTACTGCTTCTGTAATTTTGGAGCAGTATGCTGCGGTATCTCAGGTACGCAGGCCCATTCACTGCTCATTAGCTCTTATGCATACTGCATCAGGCTCTGTTTTGATTTTTGGTTTGCATTTAGGACCAGCTCAGAGTTGCTAGTAATTTAGAAATTTTATTGCACATGCAGTTGCAGCTCACCTCTTAGGATCTGCAGCTGAGAGAACCAGTAAAAAACACTGAATTTTCAGCAAGTACTCTTTAGTGATTAATGCATTTTATTTAAATGACACATGCATACCAATCAGCAAAATACTGGATCAAGGTGCATTGTTTGGTTTTTGTTTTGTTTTTTTTTAATTAGATTGATGGCTGGTCTCTCACTTTGAATTGGTTGGTTCTTCAATCCTGCTTGCATGTCATCTTGAGGCTGATAAACAGGCAAACCACAGAATTTGAGCTGTTCAGTTTTGCTTTGTTATTTATCCAAATTCTTTGTTTAGAATTTGGAGGGAGTCTTCACGCTGGAAGAGGTTACTTGATACACTTTGTGTTCCTCATCAAGCTGTAAGTGCTATGAAAACAACTGCAAATAGCACAAGCAGCAGCAGAGGCAAAGAGTTATATGAAAGACGCCCCATCCCTGGAAACATTCAAGGCCAGGGTGGATGAGGCTCTGAGCAACCTGATCTGGTTGGAGATGTCCCTGCTCCTTGCAGGGGGGTTGGACTAGACGGCCTTTAAAGGTCCCTTCCAACCCAAACCATTCTATGATTCTATGAAAGAAGTGGGCCGGAGTAGTTTCCTGACTCTTACAACACAAATTCTGAAGACAAAATTTCAGCAAGTAGAGTATGTTGAGGGAAGGAAAGAGATTGCTTTGGAAGTGAGATGACTTGGTTGTCAGTGTCAGGTTGCATTTTGCAATGCTTTTGCATGGGCTGCGTTTGCATACCAGTGAGGTAGAGCATCTCTCAGGATAAAAGGGTAGCGCGGTTTTGGGAGTCTCCCTCCTTGGAAGGCTTGAAGTATCCGCCACGAAATTCACACGACATTTCCTAGAGGGGGGAAAAAAGTTTGAGGGACTGAATTTTATTGTATTTTAATGTTTTTTTAAAATCAGTTTATCCTCAGCAGAAGGGAACTGGACCCTGATTTCTGCCATCTTCCAGGAGCCACCCATGTGCATTATCTGCAACATGGTGCTGGGAACATCCCCCAGCGTAGCCCATTGAGATGCTTGGGACTGTTTGCCTCTCAGCACAACTGTTCTGAGTTGTTAGCAGGTGTCAGGCAGATGCTGCTCTACAACTGCGAAGTCCAGAGACTCATCTCTACCTAGGGATCTCAGGTTTCACCTTAATTGCAGGTGAGTCACTAACCACAGATGTAAGCATGTGGTCTTTGAGCTCTACTCCAGGTCCTGAGATATGAGCTGTCTCCTCCACTCCCTGCCGTCTCTCCGAAGTGAGGACATGGGTGTTACCTCAGATTCATCTCGCTTCTTTTTCTCCTGATTTAGTCACCTTGGATAAATGCTTGCATTTCAATGGGGTGAATCCAGGCAATAGTGTTGTTCCTTGTAATTTATCCCTGCCTGTACAAGTGAATTCCTGTCTGTAGGAAGTGTGGCCCTGCATAAAGGGTCAGTGTTGCAGCTGTTCTGCTGGTGCTCTGCAATATTTTTTTTAAGTTGCACAAGCCATTTCCACAAAGGCACACTATGGTCTTCAGACTTGTAATTGCTTATCCTGGAAATGGGGGAATTTTCAGATGAATTTGGCACTAACTGTGGCCTTGTTTCTTTTGGTCTCTGTGGGCCAGTTCATAGACCCAGAGTTGGACACTAGATTCTGTGGAGTGGAGTGGAGTGGAAGCTTGTGAAGTTGCATTGTTTTTTATTCTCTTCTCTAAAGAGATATTGGACTCCTGTACTGATTTCTTGGAGGGGAGTAGGAAGGAAAAGGAGAAGAAGGTGGCAATACTTAAACAAAACTCTTTCAGAGTTTTATTTTTTGAAAACAGATACTTTCTAAGATTGGTTTATTAAAAACAAATAAAACCCTTCAGGGATAATTTAAGTGGGTATGATATAATTACAAGAGTTGGAATTGGGTTACAACTCTATTTACAAGAGTCTCAGGGAGTTTCTCATGGACACAGTGAGAATATTACAACTACATCATGGCTGAAAGAAACCACCACCATAAAAATCTTTGTGGCTTCTTAACAGGTTCTTACAGGAAGGTAAGTACTCATCAGAAGCTTGTTGCAGTTCCCACAGCCCTGGTATGTTTACATCCAGATCTGCTCTTCAGATACCGGCACAGCCTCTTTTTTTTTTTTTTTTCTTATTTGAGTTACTGCATTTCCAGCTGTGAAATTTCTCAGCAGAAACTGAGCTTTTTAGTGTAAGGCTGAGCACCAGAGTGAGTCTTGCCTTAGTCCATTTCTGCTCATAAGGTAGAGATCTTCATACTTACCATACAATCATAGAATGGTTTGGGTTGGAAGGGACCTTGAGAGGTCATCTAGTCCAACCCCCCTGCAAGGAGCAGGGACATCTCCAACCAGATCAGGTTGCTCAGAGCCCCGTCCAACCTGGCCTTGAATGTTTCCAGGGATGGGGCATCCACCACCTCTCGGGGCAACATGTGCCAGTGTTCCACCACCCTCATTGTAAAAAATGTCTTTCTTATATCTAGTCGGAATTTACCCTTTCTTAGTTTATAACCGTTACCCCTTCTCCTGTCGCAATGGTCTCAAAGTGCAAGGTGAGCAGAAGAAATGTTAAGTAGGAGTTTGTTTGTTTGGTTTGTTTTTTTTTTTCACACCAATACTAGCTTAGTCTAGGCATTAAATAAAAATAGTGGGCTGGAACCTGACCTCTGAAAGTCAAGGTGTGTTTTCTGGTTGTACATTGAAACTCAGTTGTAAAGATTTGTCAGCTTTGTCAGTTCTGTTTTGCATCTAGCTACATGTGAGCACTGAAGGAGAGCAGTGGCAGTGTGGAAGGTGAATTGTCACACAGCCCTCTAAAGGGGAGAACTGCAGCGGTGGCTTGATATGCAAGTCTAAAGCAATTAGGATGTCTTCCTCTCGCTCTGTTTGTGCTGGAGGTCACCAGCAGCAAACATTCACTTGGTTCTTTCTACCTCCAAGACATTGTTTCTGTTTGGGCTCAAGCCAGCCTCCTAGAATGGCTTCACTTGTTTTGCTTTTGAGGCTGCAAACGATGGCGAATCTACTGCATTTCATGGTGTAGTGTTGCAATAGTTAATAGCGAGTACGTTAGATGAGGAAATGCAACACCTTTGAAAGTTTGCTTGCAGAATTCACAATACAACAATAGACAGGGTCCTACCAAGTTATCTAGAAGGCATCTGCCAAGGGACTGCCAAGAACAACATTCTGCTGCTGTGAAGCACAGCGTATCTGACGCACATTGGGTCTCAACCTGTTGCACGGCCTCTTTCTCGGTAAAACACAGGAACATCCTGGAATTAAATTTAGATTAAATTAATTCTAAATGCCACCTCCCTCTTACTTAATTGCCTGATTAGAAGTATGTTGTTCTGTGACAGCAGAGAATAAAGGAAATAATGGAATATGAAAACACTTAAAGGAATAATAGGAATGAAGAACTTTTTTACTGCAAATGTGAGTTTGCAATATGCCATGTGGTGTCCAGAGGATCGGGGAGCAGATGCACAACTCTTACGCATGACCTTTAAAATAGTTAACTAATGTAGCTGGAAAACACCCAGGGAGCTCTGGAAACAGAGGTAGCATGGAGTTGGTTTCTCTGGATTTGTCTGGTGGCTCCTCATTTTTGGCATCGAGAAAGGAAACCTGAGCCTCCCCTGCTGAAGCATTTCTAAAGGCTTTTTCCACTGCGGGTTCCCTGGTATGCAGTAAGGGCAAGTTCATATTGCAGCATCTCCCCTGACCAGGGCAACTCCAGTTGTCTCCTTTCCACGGCCTCTGAGTTTAGTGAAACTTAATTACCTCTGTTGCGCTTGGCTGAAGCTGGCCCGTGGGTTCAAAAGCAAATGTTTTCATGTTGCACAAAGTATGGGCTCGTAAGCTTGTGCTTCTCTGGAAGAAACCAGGCTAAAAACAGCAAAGCCTGGAGCTGTCAGGATTCCAGTCGGCTAGAAGGGTTGGGACTCTGCTCTGACTTCTTGGTCTTTGCTGGATAGCTAGTTATTGTGGGCAAAGGTGATCTTTGCTCTGCAGCATTTTGGGTCGACCTCTTGTTGAAAGACAAGGTCTTTCCGTGCTGCTGCTGGGCTGGGTAATGCATTTAGAGCAGCCCTGCCTTGGCTGAGAGATGCCAGCAGGTTGTGCTGTGGGGCAGCTCTTCTGGAGCTGGCCTGTTCGGCTCCCTCTGGCAGGGAAACCCCAAAGGGGCTGGGGTGGGGGGAAGCGTGGTCTGGGGCTCCCTGGTTAGCCCTGGGCGATGTTCAGCTTCTACCTTGGCTGGAGCTGTGTTTGAATTGTGAAGTAGGTTTGAAGGAGAGGTCGTTTGCTAGCACACAGAACTCGCCCAGCATCCTGCTGGTCCCGCTTAAAAAGACTAAAGCTGTTTGGACAGCATTGAACAATCAGTTTGAAAAAGCAAACAAATAACTTGTTTTCATGAAAAGTCACTCAATAGTTTAACCCCTTCAGGCTGGGGCAGGTGAAACCAATTACACTGGTTTGAGGGTCATGGACTTAGGAAAGTGGTTCCTCCTCTTTGCCGCATGCAGATGAAATTGTAGAGCCCAAGCTTGTGAGTGTACACACTGTTAAATCTTCATACATAGCTCTCTTAACACTAGGGAATGGAGAAGAAAGGAGGAGGGATTTATACAGCTTGAAAATGTTCACATTTAGAAGTGACTATGCATGGCTAGTTTAAAAAAAAAAAAAAAAAAAAAAAAAAAAAAAAAAAAAAAAAGGCATGTGTGAGATGTCTCTTCCACATCTCTGAATCTGTTTGGCTCCAGCCCTGAAGTGTGAGGTTTAATATTCCTTCATGTCTTGCCATTTCCTGCCAAAAATGACCAGCAAGGTGCCACAGGGGGGGCTAATCCTTATTCTGAGGTTTATTACACCACAAATCCTCCTTTACCGCTGCTAATCAGAGCTAAATTCCACTTGTCAAATGACCGTGTACCTTTTGCAGGGCTGCCATGTGCTAGCAGTTTGTTCTCTCTCCGTGGGTTTCCTGGTCATTCCAGTGAGCTGAGGAGGTTGTAATGTAGAGGAGACTAATAATAAATCTGCCCCAAAAGCAGCTGCATTGTGGAGGAACTTTAAACCCAAAAGAAAAGCGGGCAGGGACAGTTTTCAACCACAATATGCTCTTTAATTGAAACCTGGGCTGGAGCTGACCTGCCTGCCTCGCAATGCTGCGCGGGCTGGGTGGGGATGCGGTCTGCGTTGTTAACCTGCTGCTGTAATATTTACACAGGCGATTTCAGCCTCTGACAAGGGGAAAATTATTTTCTGTGCAACCTTTTGGCTTGGGCCACCCATGTGCTGTGGGAGAGAGGAGGTCACAGGAGCGCTGGCATCAGTCCTTCCATGAGGTTCTCGTGCTCCTGACAGGTAAAGAGTCTCTGGGTAGGAGACAGGAGTACCTTGAGGGAAGGTGGATTTTAAATCACCTCACCTTGTCTTTTGTTCATCCCTGAGCAATTACAGCCTTGCTGCAGGCTTTTTCTAGTGCTGATCCCTCTTGTGTGCAAGAGACCCTTGTGTCTAACAGCTGGCTTTGAATTCCACTGTTGGAGCTGGGCAAGGGTGTGAGACAGACGGAGCAACCTGTGCTGCAAGTTGAGTTGGGGCTGAGGTGCCAAGGCAGGCTGAGACAGCTTTTTTTTTTTTTTTTTTTTTTTTTTTTTTTTTTTTTTTTTTTTTTTTTTTCCCCCCCCCTTCCCCTCCAACTCCACTCCAAGTTTTCCAAGTGCCTGGCCAATACCTTTTAGCTACAGCTGTCATGTGTTGGGGATGCTGCAGCATCCCCTGTTTGAGCCAGCAGAACCTAGAGGAACAAGGGGTGCCCGAAGGGAAGGGCCATGCTGGTGAGGTCTCTGGGCTGATCTGCTGAAACAGGCAAACAAAGACTTTGGGTGCTGATTTCATGGGGACATCCTGAGGTGCCTCCTCCTTCACCGGGAATCTGGACCACGAGCTAGTGCAGAAGGTTTCCCGAGCACAGCTGCTGCTCAGCCCCGAGCAGGGGTGAGCCGTGGCTGCCCTAGCCAAGCAGCAGCTGGTTTGTGTTACCCGGGCCGATAACAACTTCCTCTTCCCTGCGTGTACGCTGGTGGCTTGGTGCTTGTGGGGCCATAGCTGTTGCCTGCCCTTGGTGCTCCTCTCCGAGCGATCTGTGTGTGCAGGCAGCAGAAGGGAGGGTGAAATGCTGATTTTTCTAGCTTGGTGTCAGGGCAGGGTTCTTCCTCTTGGCTCAGAAGAGAAGGGGCTAGGAGGAACTGAAAATGAGCAGAGGGGGCTGGTGCTTACTTTTGGGACAGCTGTTCTGGCTCTGTGGCTCTCACAGCTGCATTCACCAGAGTCGGGCAAGGGCAGAAAATGGGAGTGTTCCGCAAGCTACGGCCAAAGTAGAGAGCAGGAGGGAGAGGAGAAAATATCTTGGAAGTTTCTTATCAAGCACCTTGTCTGCTGAACTTTGGTGAGCCGCTCAGGAAGAGTGGTCCTTGCATGGAGAGGCTGATGAAGAGCAGCAGGTTCTCCTCCTGCTTGTAAGACTGGCTGGAGTCTGATCCCAGCGCCATGGGATCAAACGCACTGGTGAATCATGCTTCCTGGTGGTGTGCTTGCCAGGATGTGGTGCTTGATGTTGTTGCCAGTCTAGGAGATTTAGGTGTGCCCAAAAATGCAACTAGTAAGCTGTGCCGTGTGTCATGGTACAGCTGCTGTAGAGAGTGCAGGCCACGGGAGGATAAGGAGATGGCTTGGTGGGGCTGGAGCCAGGGCCAGAGGGTCACTTAGGCTCTGCAGCATTCTAACGTGTTGTGTTAGTGGCACTGACCATTTCCTGTAGTGCAGGTGCCTGGAAATGGGTGACAGGTAAACTCAAGTGACAAGAACCAGCCTTGCTGCTTATGCTCTGGAACATCTGACTGGTAGGGTCCATTCTCTGTGCTTCTGTGGCTATCACCCAAAGGCCAGAGGTACTTTGAGATCTTGGGACAGAAGAGTCTTTAATGTTGCACTCTCCAGAGTCGCTGACACAGGAATGTGCTACAAAACATTTAGCCTTTAAGGGCATAAAAAGAAGAGAAGCAGACCAGCCCCTCCTACACAATATGGCTTTTATTAGTTGATATTTAATTATTTAAAATATTTTATTCATGCCCCCTATTGCATTAGGCTGGAAGAATACATATATTGAGATGCTGCCCGTGCCTCAAAGAGCTTGTGATCTGTACAGACTGGATATCTTTGGGCTGAAAAAGAGAATGAATGCAGAGAAGTGGCAACTGACTTAGGGAGGTAGAGGAGAAGAGTGGTGAAGTCAAGGGAAGTGGCGGGGCCTCTGCTTTCCAGGTTACTGCTTCCTGCCCCAGCCCAGACAATACAGCTTCTGCTGTTTTCATACAAGAAGAAGGATCTGTGGTAAGGGTAGGAAGGAAACAGAAGCTGTCTTGCTCTAGAGGTAGCGTCAGTTCTGCTTTGAAGCTTTCCACGAGGCATCGTCTCACCATCAGCGATGTCAGCTCCAAATAAAACTGTTCCAGGACGTTTCCTCAGCGCGCTGTGCCGCAGCAGTCCACGTTGGCTGTAACACTGAGCGGACCGCTCAGGGCGGTTTGGAAGAGCAACAGACTGCCTGCCAGGAAACACGCCTTCATTTTGTGGCAGGCCAGGAGAAAATGTGTGCAGTTGTTTCTTGCGTAAGAAACACTGGCTATTTCAAATCGCAGGAGAGGGAACATGGTACCAAGGCTCAGCATGCCTTGAAAGGACCAGAGATGGTCTGCTGAGTACAAGGTCCTAAATTACATGGGTTTTCATAAAAATCTATTTCTTGCCTTGTCTGGGATGTGGGTAGCCATGCCAAAACAAACAAACAAACAAACTTTTCGTTGCCTAATATCTACTCTCCTTCTGCTAGCTGGATGAGAGTCTTGTGTTGAAGCAGTGGCCTCGTGCTGCGGTTCTGTCAGCTATAAGCCCTGTTAGAGGTGTCACTTCATCAGGCGTTTGTTCCCCAGGAGTTGCTGCATCTTCTGTGGTGCCGACTCAGCTATTTCTGCTGCTCTGCTTCTGAATTAACAGCATGACTTGTTGTAGGTAGGAAGATGTTGCTTGCTTTTTTACTTTTTCAACAAAAAAAAAAAATCAGGATCGGGCTATTCTTCAGCACCATCTTCCTCTTTTCAGATGTCAGATGCAACCTTGTGTTTAAACCATCCTGCTTTGACCTGAAGAGCAGGCTCTGCAAAATATCTTTTCTAGCATTCAAGGGCCGTGACCTCTATCACTGTTGCTGTGATAGTTGTTGAGTGGTTATTGCCTAAGAGACTCCTCTCTGGACTTGTTCCTGGATTTCAAGTAGCAGATTCTGGTTAAGTTAGGTCAGGAGGCATTAATGTGATTCAGCTAATTTGAGATGTGTTTTCACTGGAAAACTAACAAGTGTGTGTCTGGGCAGACTTTAGACGTTCTCTTTTCTTGGTGATGTGCAGGATTGCTCAAGACAAGCTGACAGAATATTACTTTTAAATCATGGCAACAGTTGTGTTTTTCCCTGCCTACTCGCTGCCATAAAACTAAAAACCAGCTGAACCAAACTTTCCAAAAATACTGGGCAGAAACCAAAAGGGCAGAATTCCACCTGAAAAAGGTTAAAGTTTAATGAAGTTGCTTACAACTGAAAAAAGCCGTTTGACAATGTAAATGAGAGCTGTCTATACGCGTTTCTCTTCTAATAGCAATAGTAATAAGAGCACTAGATGGCCAAGGAGCATTTTATAGGTACTTCAAGTACCTAAGAAGATGCCAGAAGTCTGTCATGTCGACAGGTCTTAACAGCGTATGGCAGCATTGCACAGCAGCTCCTCAGAAGTGAAGAAAACTGGTTCCTGGTGAAAACTGCAGTAAAGGGAACTGTAATTACTCCAGCTGGAGTACGGCCTGGCTGGTAAGGCTTCTAAAACTTTGCCTGCTGTGAGCTGTGTCAAAGGCAGTTTGTTCTCAGCTTCGCATCTCGCGCAGAAAAGGAACCTCTGGGAGCAGAGCTGTAGCTGGCACTGTGCGAAAGTGCAGCGCTCAACCGGGGAAGGGAATCATCTAGTAAAATTCAAATGCCACCTCTGGCAACCGAAGGTATTTTATTGGCAGCTGTTTATTCAAGTGTTGACTCAGCCTAGCTTTTGAGATCTGACAAGATCAGGAGCCCTAAAGGGCTATGGCCATGGGCATTAATAAAGGAATCTCGTTAAAAGATAATTATGTCACATTTATTAAATTCCTAATTAAGCAGCCAACTGTAACTCTGTTAGGTAAGGAATGCTCAGTTGGTATTATTTACTTTCCACACCCTAGCAAAAGGTTAAAATGGGGGGGGGGGGGGAAATACCCTCGAAAATCCCCCACCTTCTGGAATATAATTTATATTTTAGGTGTGGTGTCTGTGGAGGAAGCAGAGACTAAAGCCTCTGCCCTGCTGAGATGGAGGGAGAGCATTTCCAGAGCGTTCGCCTCCTTCTCCTGGGAGTGATTGCACAGTGGGAAGGGATGGTAGCGCAGCAGGAGCTCTGTGTAGGCGCTGCTCCTTGGGAACAAGAGAAATGCAAATTTGAACACGGGGAGGGATCTGTTTGCCTGCCTTGGTGTCTCGAGCAGCTTGGGTTAAACTCAGCTCTCCTGTGGACCCATGGCCTCTTCAGCTCTTAACTAAGAGCACGACCAGACCTGAACTGCAGGCTACACAATCTGGCCAGACAAAAGGGATGTGGAGAAATGAGATATTTTGCTACCCCTCTTTAACAGAAGGGGGAAAATAGGACTAAAGAGGAACTGATGACATACCTAAGATGACCTAGGGAGAATGTGACGGAAAACTCAATTGAAGGGTTCTGAGCAACCTCCCTTGAACAGCGTGTTCTCCCTCTGTGCTGTGAAGGCTGGCCTCTCCCCTGTATGGGACCCCCTGGGCTTCTCAAAACAGTTTTCTGCTCTTACTTTCCATCAGCTTCAGCTTTCTTTGCAGAATCCCAAATGGCTCAGTTTTTCTGTGCTTAAAAACCGACTAAATTGATGTGTACTGGCTTGGGAACACGGGAATCCAGAAGAAAAATGTGCCAGTATTATCTTGTTGGGGTTTTTTTGTTTGTTTGTTTGACAGCGCAGAGAGGAGGATGATGGGAGAGGCCTCCACCAGTGCCCGTGAACCTTGCACAGAGCTGGCGAGGGCACGGCGATACTGGCGGGCTGGGCCGCACCTAGGAGAGCGGAGGGCAGGCACCAGCGTTTGGCCTGGGGCTCTGGGTCAGACTTCTAGGTGGAGCCTAATAACCTTCCGATCCTGCTCCTCCTTGCTACCGACAGCAGTCCTGGAAGCTGCGCTGGATTGCTAATTTGCCTCCCAAACTGTGCTCCTTCCCTTAAAACTCTTTGGAGCTTATTGCTAGGATTAAATGTCTTGCCACAGGCTTTACTTTCTCTCTTTCCTTTATATAGGAAGGGCTGGATGCTGTAGACGGTTTGTGCATTTGGACTGATCATAGGTATCTCTGATATTTAGTTTCTGTTGTTTATCTGTCTGGTTCAAGCTCCTGTGTTTCCCAGAAGATGATGATAAAAGTGCTGATGGAGTTATTGGAATGGCTGATAGTCTGGGGCACTGGCTGATGTCCAGGCTTAGCAACTGCTGAACTGTGGCTCAAAGCAGTGAATTCCAGTCCAAGCCATTTAAACACCTGGCCTGGCTGGGAGGAGTGGTTTCTTTCAGCAGCCCCAGAGCAGCAGCTGGAGTCAGGAATATGAGATTTCCAGATCAAATGAGGATTATTTTCCTTTCACGTACCCACCGTGGCTGGAAATCTATAGGCTCAGTCTATAACAGGACCTATAGCGTTAACGACATTTTCAGCCAGAGCCAAGTCTGCTCCTTGCTGTCCTGAGTCCAATAAACGACTGTCATCAAGTTTCAGGCTTTCTTTGGCTTGCATAATTTTGAGAGGCCCCTTGCTTCTCTCCGGCTGGGGTTTAAGGATGGCAATGAGACCAAGGTGCTCTTAAACTCTTAACAGAGTCCACAGGAGAGCTAGTGGTGTGGATGGGCTCGTATAAAGCAGGCTGAAGCTCAGAAACATAGGACTTTAGACCAAGTTTCCAGCTAGTTTTATAATTTTCAGTATTTTTTTCCCCTCACCATTGTAGAGGATGCAGGTCAACAGGGACTAGTTGTGCTGCTTTGTTTTACCTTGCCCAGCTCAGGCCGTCTCAATGAAGATCTAGGTTATGAGGTGGATTGTGAAGATTAAATTCTGATGATGGAGCAGAGGCACTGTGGTGTGGAGCAGTTTATGCTGTGTCACCACTTGCATCTCATCCAGCTCTGGATTCTCCTTCAGACCTTCTTTAAGGAGAGCAGGTGTGGTCGGATGAGCTGGGTGAGGGGCACGACCTGGAATTAGAGGCTGAGACTGTGCCTAAAGTTTATGAACGACTTCTGTTGGGGGGTGGCTGCAGCTGGAGCCATGTGGTGCAGGTGTCACCTGTTTGGGGTGACAGAGCTTGTGTGTAACATGCGGAGCTGGACCATGCCTTAAAGTCTTTCACTTCAAATCACTTCAGGTGTTAGCATCATTACAAGGGGGATGAATGTAGACAAGGAGGATGTTTCCTTTTGACTTCTCCCTTTTTCCCAATTCCAGTAGCAGAACCATCGCTCAGAGCAGTATTTTCCTGAGGATACTGTGTCTGGGTCACATTGGTACCCCGAGTACCTATTTTCATCTCAGCCAGACAGGAAAGCAGTGAATGCAGAGGGGAGATCTCAGATAGGATCGGTCCCTTGTCTGACAGCTGTTCAGAGTCAGAAGATGTTATGAGGATATAAAGTGCCTGCAAAATGATCTCTCAGGCTTACCTCCTCTGTTGATCTAGGTCTGTGCTTTGGTAGGAAGGGATG
Source organism: Tetrax tetrax (assembly GCA_009806455.1). NCBI lineage: Eukaryota > Metazoa > Chordata > Aves > Otidiformes > Otididae > Tetrax > Tetrax tetrax. Next base: position 369,443 of record WHYT01017702.1, on the reverse strand, counting down.
GTCTTGGTCAGCAGGCAGGGCTGTCTTGACACACCGGGAACACTAGCCAAAACTGAAGCCTCCATTCGTATGGACTTGAATTTGCTTATTGGAATTTGCATTGGCAGAGGCTGAGGGATGCTTGTCACTTACGTAGATTTATATTCACAAACACATTCACTTCTACGTACTAATGATATATGTATTTTTTTTTTCATTTCTTTCTGTTAGGTTTGCTTTCTCCATGTGAATTCTGAGCTACAGTGATGCTCTTTCTGGTTATTAAGACTCCCTTTCTCTACACCCTTCCTCTTGCTTCTTTCATAGCCTACGCCAAAAATATTTGTCTACCACAAGTGATCAATGCCAGATTTGTTGTGTGGGCAGGACTAACAGTGAGTAAGGGAAAACAAAACAGAGAAAATTGATGCTTCACTAAAAATAGACCTGCTGCAGAAGGTAGAAACTGTTTCCTCATGTTGAAGCTAAAGGATAATTAATTGAGCAATTGGGATGAATTTGGAAAATGGTTCTTGGTGAACCACATCCTTCCCGCACTCAGTGAGGTGGCAGAGGATGATACGGTTTTGGAGCAAGCGCAGCAGTGGTGAGAGGGGCCGTGTTTGCAGCTGTTGGTGACTAAAGCTGCCTGTCGTTTGGCTTTGTTGTGAGAGGCTGGAGTGCCCAGGGTGCACGCTGGCAATTTTTGAAATCCTTCTTTCTGAAGCGTAGGAATCCATGTGGAGCTCAGTTTTAAGTTGAGCAGCAAAAACTTTGCAGAGAGAAGTGACATGACAAGGTTGCTTGCTTGCTTGCTTGTCTGTTTTTCCCCCTGTACTTTGCCTGTCATGTCTACAGTTTTGGGGCACTGTCACTTGCCATGGCCTCAGGCAGTGCCAAACACTGATTTTAGTGGGGGCATCCATACTGTAAGATAGCAAATGCTACTGGTCTGGTCCAGTGCTGCTGAAGGTAATTTAGACTTAATTCAGTGTTTTGCAGTCCAGATCAAGCCCCAAAACTTAACACACCTATGTTATTGCACTTACTGAAGACCACTCCATAATTTAATGTGTTGTCCTGTAATCCATGGCCTCTGCACCATCTGACTCAAATGATGTTTTCATCATTTTACTACAAGAGATTATAGCAGCTGATTCCCAAGGCAGCACCTGCTGTTTAATTATAACTAATAGATCGTTAGCTACAAGCATTATGGTTGCCAATATGGGGAAGAAACCTGTGCTAGAAATCAGCTGTACCTGATACTGGGGAACTGGAGGCTGCTGGAAGACAGGGAGAATGCCCATCTGAATCTGGTGAATCTTCTTTGAAGGCAATTTGCAGTGAGAGCAAGGGGAGAGATGGCCTAAAATGTCCTGTGGTAGGGTTAAAAATGTGTATGCCATTGCTAGTCAGGATTTCAGCATGTGGCCACCATCTTTGTCGGTGGTAAGGGAAGGCCCTCTATTTTGAAGTGTAGGTGCATCTAAACTCTTGTCAAATAATCCCTTAATCTTCCATTCAACAGGCTAGAGGAAAGATGTGTCCCACTGAAACCAGTACGTGAAAGAGTCATTACTTGAATAATTTATTTCCTATTATTGTTCCTATGATGTCCACTGATGACAAACTAGGCAGAGGACTTGCCATCACGATGGCAGTTTAGTCCTATAAATTCAATGAAACCCCTGCGTAGGCCAAAGAGAGGAGCATAGATTGGTGCCCTAATTGGGGAAGAGACCAGCAGAACTCAGCTCTGACGCTGGCCCAGCATGTGCTTTGCCAGCTAGGACATGTGCTAGGCAGCTGGTCAGCCTACACACAGCTCTTGACCAGCAGCAAAGCCTGGTGGGCATGAAACAGGGGAGCTGCGGGGCTCTTAACTGTGAAGGCCTCACAGTGAACATGGGACATACATTGCAAAGTCATATCAATTCTGCTTTTTCCGGAGCAACTTGTTGTCATCAAATGCAGCTTTTCCTCCTCTCTCACTGCTGAGTCTTTCTAAAATGGGCTGTAACAATTGTTTTGAATATTCTTACAATGCTTTAGAAATACCAACTTGGTCAAACTGATAATTTTCTAGGGACCCTTCTGACTCCCCCTGTCTAATGCATAGTCTGCACTTTGTGTTTTTTAGTCTCCAATAATTTTGTTCTTGGCATCTTGAATCCATGGGACTTCTGGACATGCAGGCAAGAGAAGACTCGTTAAAATCTGGCAATTCTTCCTATGGGCAGAGGTAGCATCAAGCATACCTACACCATCCCATAGACCGTATCTTGACCTGTTCCTGAACATCCTACATGAAGAGGATTCTGCAGTCTCAGTTGTCTACTATAATGTTTAACTGTCTTCATAATTATGAAGTTGTATTGCAATGATTAACTGAAATCTTGATTGTTATAAATTTAGCCTTTTATATTCTTTTCCAGGTGAAGAACAATTTGAATAATGTTCTTTAGTTTAAAAAAATTATATATTTAAGGTGTTTTGACAGATATTCCTCTTTTCTTTTTTTCCTGTGAGGCAAAACAAATGTGTCCTTTCTAACTTTTTTTTTCAATCATAATTCCTAACCTATCAATATTATTCATTTTCCTTTAACTAGATCACATTTTAGGTGAGAGAGAATTGGAAGAGGCTAAAACTCTGCTAAGGTAGGTAGAGGTGTGTAATTGTAGGAAAATACTTTAGTACCAGCTCATACAAAACAGTTTAGCCCAGCATCAGGTGTCTCATATGGCCAGCAATGAATAGGGAAAATACAAAAATCGGGGTATGCTTACTCCATAAGGCGCGCTCAGCTTTCAGCAATCACTGGTTTAAAAACTTCCTGAGCTGGAGGTTACATCCATATCCTCACGTTTATTAGACTCTGATGGAGTAATTCAATTGGCTGAAAAAGAGGTTAGACAAATTTTATGGTTAATCTTCAAAGCATCTGGTGACATTGAGTTCCTCAATTTACGTGTTATCCACACAAAAAACATATTTCCCACAGCTTCTCTCAGATGTGTTTGCCTGGCAATTTAACCACTGCTCCCACCCCCCTTTTCCCTCATTAGCTCTTGCGCTGTGAGAAATAGCGAGTGTTCTCCATATCGCTGCTGTTTGCATAGACCAGTGGCAGCACGTTTGGAGGTTTTTTTTCCTAGTACCAAATGTATATCACTCCTAAACTCCTGGAATAAGATTGACCTTCTCTAGACAAATTATGGCAATTGGTCTACACTCCTGGCTCTTGTGTAGTTTGTGGTTTAGTCCCATGCATAGAATCATAGAATAGTTTGGGTTGGAAGGGACCTTTAAACATCATCTAGTCCAACCCCCCTGCAAGAAGCAAGGACATCTCCAACCAGATCAGGTTGCTCAGAGCCCCATCCAACCTGGCCTTGAATGTTTCCAGGGATGGGGCATCCACCACCTCTCTGGGCAACCTGTGCCAGGGTTCTACCACCTTGTAATTTTTTTAGGGTTTTTTTTTTTGTAATATCTAGTCTACATCTACCTCCTTCTATTTTCATACCCCTCATCCTTTCACAACAGGCCCTGATGAAGAGTTTCTCTCTGTCTTTGCTGTAGGCCCCCTTTAAAATGTCCTGACCTTTTTCTTCAGTGCCTTGCCTAGTCAGTTACTCCCCATTTTGAACAGATCTGTTTTGATTTATTATTTTCTCTCTCCCTCTTTAGCGTAGCCCCTCACACTTTTCTTCACTGAACTTTGCTTTTCACGGTGCAGATGGAGACCACTGGAAGAAGTACTATGTATCTTCGTCAAGGGCAGAGCCCTGTGCCCCAACTCCAAAACTCTGTGTCTTACAAGATACGTGTAACCAAGTTTGCTTTGGAGTTTTCTACTTCTAAAACATCTTTGTTTGCAGGAACATCTTTGTTTGAGGAGAAGCCTGTCTTCACGAGGAATCTAAACTGAATTATTTCATCTGTGCCAGGGATTAAGAGTATGCCTATGGACAGTTACTGCAGGTCAGGTGTCACATGGGCCAGGAGAATTCAGGATTATTGGCTCCACTAGACTAGACCAATAACCTCTTTCATCCACTTTGATTGCTGGTTCCACAAGAGAAAATAAATATTAAATGCTGGGCCCTGGCCAAATTAGACTGCCAATTCTTGCACCATATGTGGCATTTCATCTTAACAGTTCCATCCAGCTAAACAAATAAGATGATCACTTAAGGAGCAAAGTTTTCATCTGAAAGTTTAAGGATGAGTAGATTTGCGGGGAAATGTGACTCCTAATGGTAATTAAAAGAAAAAAATTAATGGAAATTCATTATTTTTTGACCGCTTAGGGAGGAGGTAGTGCAGAAATTTGGTTTGAGTAAATTGCATGTAAATTGCTTAAATCCTTGTTTGCAAGGACTCACTACCAAGAGCCAATGACTACCACCTCTGCACCTGAGCTGTTGCGTTGCAGCAGTTGGCAATGACGTTTGGACAGTTTGGTGATAATCTTCCTCCTGGTATCAACCTCAGCCCTGTACTACGCTGTGCTACCAGAGGAAGATGAAGGGCAAACTTCTTGGTGGACCTGGTTTGGGTTCTCCAACTTCTCTGCAAGCTTTCCAGGGCACTGCTGTATGCTGAGGTCTGCCTCTGTGTGCTGCCCAAGGATGGACAGGTATTGTTCACGTATGTGCGCCTGTTCACGTAAAGTTATAAAATTAGAAGACTTAAAACTATTACTGCTGCAAAAGATCTCCAACACAGGTGATCATGATCTCCTACCTCTCTTCCAAATGTGACCTGATTTATTGGCATTGGTTGTGACCTCTAGCACTCTGTAGAAGGCAGTCCTTGCAGCTGAACATGCAGTATAGGAGTAATTCAGAGAAACAGAACGGCCTCTTCTCTTTTTCCCCTTGCCTTCCTGGAAGTGGTGGGTCTTTCCTATTCTTTCTATGTGTTTTACCATTCACCTTTACTTGCATCTATTTAATATGTATATTTTTCAAGAACTGCTGCATCTGGCCCAGATGTTAGCAGGGATGGCTCTGCAGGGTTGTGGCTGGACTGAAGTGACCTGCAGGTTTAACGCTGCTCTGGAGGAATGAAGTGCTAGCATTCTGTGCCAGGAGAAGCCCTGCTTCCTTGACTGTTTGTTGGAAGAACATGATAAATATATTTTATGGGATTTGATGAGTTTTTAGGAAAGGGGTTGCACATTGGTTAATTTATGAAGGTAATAAAAGATCAGGAAGCCTACTGTGATTATAGTTTGAAGTCACCAAACCTTTGTCGTTTTTTTTTTTTTTTTTTTTTTTTTTCTTATTTTTTGA
>WHYT01017702.1:318211-337381 GCA_009806455.1 Tetrax tetrax | reverse complement strand
AACGTACAGCCTTGTGCTCCCCTCACCATTTCCAGACTGCAGTCTGTGGCTGGTGGGGGTAAATCCTGCTCGTGGGAGGCTTCTGCTGAGCTCCAGCACCTAGCTCATCCTCCGCAGTGACTGAGAAGAGCCTTACACCTCTGCCAACACCAGCTGCTGCTGGGGGTGAGGAAGAGGAGCAGCATGGTAGTGGTGGGTGCCAGTTATCAGCTGTGAGAAAAGATTAAGTGAAAAGCACTCTGTTGGGTACCCTAAAACCTATCTGAACCCCCTCTATGGCAGCCGGGGGCTGTGTGGGACTCAAGCTAGTTCATGCAGGCATCACTCTAGCACTTAAAATCCCGACATTACACAGGACACATTGACACGTGCTGCTGGTGCCGGAACTCATCCTGTACGCCTTGGCTGTGTCAGTGGCTTGCTTATGGTTAATTTTTCCTCCTGTGAGTAGCAAAAATTAGAGATGATAACTTGCTAGGGTTGATGGAGCGGCTCAGATCAATATTACAGTCCCCAGGTTTCTCAGAGTGCAGTCAACAAAAGTCAATTTAATTGCTTTTGTGCCAGCACAGGCCCAGTTCAAGACTTGGCTTTCACAGCCAGACAGAAGGGGCAAAATGTGCCATCCCTCTTCTGTTCATGGTAGGCAGCCATCACTTTTCTTTGTTCTGAAACCTAAACGGAATCACCTAGGCTTCTTCAGTCTGCAGAACTGGGCCTGAAATATCCCAAGCCTGGGCTTTCCCTCTGAATTTTGCCGTAGTATTTTCTGGGTGAAACTGACAGAAAAGAGGATGCAAAGTAAAATACAAGTGAGAGGAGAGGTGTTCACCACCTGCCTGTTTGTAAACAGGGGTCCACCTGGTATGAAAGTCCAGCACAGTTCAGATGGATTCTTGTTGCGCACGGTGATTTTCCTATCTCTCCTTCAAACCACCCTCTGTGGTCTTTTTTCAGAGAAGGAAGAATGTGCTGCTCTGCTCCACAGAAGCTACTTATAGCAATGTTCATGGTGCTGGAGGGCTGTCAGCTTCGCTAAGTGGTGGGGCAGGGGAGAAGCAGGGACTTGAGATAAGAATAGTACTTGAAATCTTAAATTTGGTGGGCCTGTCAGGGAGGAAATTACAGCTTGGAGGAGGAAAAGTGGTTGTGTTTTGAATTTTCTGTAGTAAATATAAAGTCTGGGGGTTTTGGCGGTGAGAAGGCAGTTCCACCAGGAATGTTTAAGGCTTTGTTTGGGACATGACTGCCACAGCTGTTTTTCATTATAAGAGAGCAAGAGGAGGACTTGGTGACAAAGAACCCTTGTATACGATTGTGGAGCTGGTGTAAAAGATGCAGGAAGGCAGGCAGAAATGGGTGTGGAGGGAGAGGGGACAGAGCCTGGAGGACACTGCAAATTACTTAAACAGCCCGGGGTGGTACCTGGATGAATTTGGCATAGGGTTGCCCTTCCCTCCCCATCTCCACTGAAAAAACAGATTGTTGACCTCACCTGGCAGTCACTGTGGCACAGTTCCCAGCTGTGCCAGGGGCTGGGCACTTGTCTCTTTATGGTCTGTGTTTAAGAATATGCTGCTTGCTTTTTAAATTGCATTTTAAATTTTGCTCTCAGGCCAGCTTGAACTCGTGCTGTGGGAGAAGTGCTAGTATTTATTTATGGCTGTGCTGCTGAGTTTCTGCAAAGATTTCTGCCAGAGGGAGTAGAGGGTGGAAGGGGAGGTGAGGGACGTGCAGAAGAGCTCTGCAGGTCCCATCTAGAAATGTGCTGGCACGCAGGCACGTGCCATCACCTGCTGTTCACGGGAGGCAGAAAGGTGAGACAGCATGTCCAGGGCCACACAACTGGCTGTTGTCAAAGCACAAGCAGTGCAGCCGTGTCTCAGCCCTTCCTGTTGGACTCTGCACTTCTCCAGCTAAGCTGTCCTAGCCATCCCCTGGTCCTCCATGAAGAGCACCAGCTTCTTTTTCTGCAGGATGTGTCCATGTAAACTGAATGCAATTTGGAATGAAAATAGAAGAGAGATACACCTTCATCCTTTTCTTCCCAAGCAGGCTACTGAGGAGGTTTGGTGCTGTACCTGTAAAGCCACCATAGATGTGTTTGGCAAAGGGAGGATCTGGGGCACCACAAATGACACTCCTGCAGTCAGAGGGTGTTCTGGTCTCACCTTTGAGGAAAACTCTCAGTGCATCATCCTAATGTTGGAACAAAGTTGGAGGCTGACATGGAGATGCTCTGTAACAGCGTGCTGTGCTGTAGTGTCCCTTGGATGGGACCCCTGTTTGCCCGCTCCTGTGCAGCTGCTTCACTGGAGCTCACTCTGCGACCTCTCTGTGAGCCATCCTCACCTCAGTGGGCCTGGGCTGGCTTAAGCTGTTGGACGGACCTTGCCCAAGGGAAAAGGGGACATTTCCAGATGGTGCACGTATTAGTGGAGAGGGGCCAACTGTCCTGATGCTATGAATAGCCAGCAGCTGGGCTTGTGTTTCTCAAGCATGACCCCCAGGACCAGTCTGTCCATTCTTAGTGCATGAAGATGTTTAAGAAATCCAGCCCTTTATTTCGATGCTTATCTGACTGCCACTGTAATTTAAATACTGGTCTCAGGAAGTGAATGCTGAAGCACTTCTGAAAGTTGCTCTTCTAACAGGTCAGGTTTGTATCGCTGTTTTAGCGTGACTGTCAGACTGTGGTTTATAAGAGATCTAGCTCAAAGTTGCCTGAGCGGAGGTGAGAACGAAGCTGTTCTCCTATGGATCTTCCTTTTACAAATGGAATATTCAGTACCTAATAAGAGAGAAGCTCTGTTTTGAAAAATTACCTAGAGATGGCACTCCCATAATGAGTCTTGTCCTGTACAGATTCTCTGGTGTCTTAAGACTTCAGGTCCTGCCTCTCCTTTCCTTTTTATGGGAATACTAGTAAGGTTTCTCTCTTCAACTAGCCATCTATTTCTACAAAACTTGTGCAAATTTTATATCTTTTAGCCCTCTTTTCTGCTGTCAAAACTGACAAACAGATTTTAAAGATTTCAGGAGGAAAGAGAAAATGATGACCAGCAGAAAGGGACGGGTAGAGCATTGTCACATAAACTGAAAACATAGTTCTGTTTCTGACTAATTTAAGAGGGCCAGGATGCTCCTCAGACTTTGTGTATAAGATATCAGGATGTTTCACTTTACTCTTCTTAATTGCCGTCCTATTTTAAGGGAGGAGGTGAAAGATTTTTGCTTCTTCTCTAAATTAGACTCTTAGTTAGCACTGGTAATATCCCACTATACAGGAATGCCAAGTTACTGATGAGCTTGGTCTTTGAATCAAAGCGGTTTGATCCCAGCTCTTCCAGAGTGGATTGTGCCCACAATTTGTAAACTCTTTCCAGGTCCTTTTGGATGCTTTCTTACAGTTACAGAGCAAATAAAAGAGAGTTGCCAGTGCAGAGAGCAGGTAATAAGCAGGTTAGAGCCACAAGCTGGCCTGCTCCCTCTGGACACTGGTGTGATAACAGGGAGTAGGGTAGCAGATGACTAATCCAGGGCAGTGCCAGAAAGCCAGCCTGATGACCACTGCTCCTAGCAGGGGTCTGGTGTTGGCTTTTTATGGTGACATCACAGCACCAAGATCCTGGGCCAAGGGCAGTCATGGAACAAAGTAAATATTTAAGCAAAGCCTGATGAGCACAGGCTGCCTCTCTAATATCATGGGTTTCTCAGAAATTTGAATGCTAAGAACTTAAACTTTTTTCATTTCTACTGTAACAACAAAGTCAACTGCTCAGATGACCTCCATTTCCCCCATCCCTCCTCTTCCAACTTCTTTTTCCCTAGGTTCCAAATCACTATTATTAACCATTTACAAGGGTTGAAAATAAAGGGAAAAGATTGGGGCATACTGAAGGGAAGGAATACCATCCAGAGGGACCTTGACAGGCTGGAAAGATGAGCCCATGTAAACCTCATGAAGTTCAACAAGGCCAAGTGCAAGGTCCTGCACATGGGTTGGGGCAACTCCCATTATCAATACATGCTGGGTGGAGAATGGATTGAGAGAAGCCCTGAGGAGAAGGACTCAGGTGTGCTGGTGGATGAGAAGCTCAACATGAGCTGCCACTGTGCACTTGCAACCTGGAAAGCCAACCCGCATCCTGGGCTGCATCAAGAGGAGCGTGGCCAGCAGGTCGAGGGAGGTGATTCTCCCCCTCTACTCTGCTCTCGTGAGACCCCACCTGGAGTAATGCATCCAGCTCTGGAGCCCCCAACATAAGAAGGACATGGACTTGTTGGAGCAAGTCCAGAGGAGGGCCATGAAAACGATCAGAGGGCTGGAGCACCTTTCCTATGAGGACAGGCTGAGAGAGCTGGACTTGTTCAGCCTGGAGAAGAGGAGGCTCTGGGGAGACCTTATAATGGACTTTGAGTACCTAAAAGGGGCTTATGAAAAAGATGGGAAGAAACTCTTCAGCAGGGCCTGTTGTGATAGGATGAGGGGTAATGATTTTTAAATAGAGGGAGGTAGGTTCAGACTTTATATCAGAAAGACATATTTTACAATGAGGGTTGTGGAACCCTGGCACAGGTTGCCCAGAGAGGTGGTAGATGTCCCATCCCTGGAAACATTCAAGGCCAGGTTGGACAGGGCTCTGAGCAACCTGATCTGGTTGGAGATGTCCCTGCTCCTTGCAGTGGGGGGGTTGGACTAGATGACCTTTAAAGGTCCCTTCCAACCCAAACTGTTCTATGGTTCTGAGTATTCTACTTCTCACATCCAGATAATTTGGGCTGTAGCACAGGGTAAGCAGTGGACTTTGTGGCCTTGCTCCTGGCAAAAACAGTGCAGAGAGGTGCCAGTCATGTTGCCAAAGGAGAGGGTGGTGACCAGGCATTGCTGAATTTCAGGAGGATAGCTTGAGAGCCTGGCTGCTGTTTCTCTGGGTCTCCTTGTGGCTCCCCGAACAGGTTGCAATACTTGAGAACAAGAGCAGGTCTGGCTCCTCCTTCCCGGTCAGCTGAAATGCCACAGGATGTGGCTTCTCTGTTTTTCTTCTCAAGTCCTCCAGGGACAAGACCTTCATATTCCAAATATAGCCAGTTCAGAGAGGAGGCACCGCCAGATTTCCCCACACCCGCCTCTCTGAGTCGAGTGACTTGTGTCATCTCCCTTTGACCAAACTGCCGTACGCCGAGTCCTTTCCACAGCTTCTTACTGAAGTTAACTGCCACAGATTTAGCTACCTCTTGCCTTCTTTTTATTTCAAATTATTCACAGACTGAGACATACCTTTTAGTTCAAAACTGAAGAGCCGTGATATTTTATACTAAGTAGACTCACAGTCCTATTTCAGCCTGCACTTTTAAGAGGCTTTGAAATAAACATTTGGTTTTTCTCAAAGCCAAGTTGCTTAATAACCTGTTACAGCCTATGCCTACTAATGCTTTCAGACACAGAGCTGTTGCCCCATTGTAGATGTTTTTTTTTCCCTGGCATGCCTTCTTGAGGTTGATTTTTTTCAGTCTTGGCAGATGACGTGCAAGCTCTTTGTTTTCAAGTAGCCTCTTTAAACTTTCAACTTCGGCTTGTTATTGCCCAATTGCTAAGAAACCTGCATTCCTGTTGTATTTTCCCTTTATTTTCCATTTGGTTTTGGGTAGTTCCTGAGTTACGGTGTCTTCTCACTATAATAACAGATGTCAGCACGGCTTCTCCCTTGTCAGACTGTGTAGAGCAAACCAGTGTTGCCCAATCTGCCCGTTCACATGGGCTGGTAGTGCGTTCTGAAAGTCCTCTAGTGTGCAAAAAAAAAAAAGGTAAAGACAGGCAGTGATTTTATTGTAAGGAAGCTTTTGCCTGCTTGCTGATGAACTGGTGGAACTAGTGTGTAGCTGTTATGTATTGCACTTTACTGGTGGACTGGAAAGCATTTCAGAGGAAAGCAGGATTAATTCCCACCCTTTTATAGGTGAGAAAACCAAAGCATGTGGAAAAGTTATTCAGCAGATCAGCTGCTGAACTGAGAATACAACCAGAATATAGGTCTTCAGCCTCTCAAACCATGCCCTACTCATTAGGTGATGCTGGCTCTATTTTCGTTCCCTTCCTATCCAACCTGCCTGCTGGTGTCAGGTCTCCCGTGGCACGGACGTTACGTGGGCTAGCAGGACCTCCCTGGCACTTCCCAGAACAGCCCTCCTGGAAGGCACACCAGGAGGTCTCACTGGTTTAGGCATTGGCCCAAACTTGCCTCCCATCCCAGCTGGGTACAAATCGGCAATTAGATGTGTGTGTGATTTCAGGGCAGTGCTGGAGACTGTCCTGCTGAGGCCATGCTGCTGACTGGGCAGGGTTTGAAGAGCAGCTGCGGAGGAAGGGGGAGAAGACCTCGCATACAGACAATGAACAGCTCTGGGAGATGGGAAGCCCGAAATCACAGGGGAAGAGTGTGTGCCATGCCTGGACATTCTCTCACCTCATGAATAGCAGTGGTGATGGATCAGGGCAACATGGTAATATAAGTAGAAATCTTTTTGAAGAAGACTTAGGAACTGCTCAGGTGGAGGAGCATGATGAGTTATTGCATGATTGCATTAAAAGGCATGGGATTGCCTTCTGCCCCCATTGCAGGGGGTAGAAGATCCATCATGGGAAAGGAAGAAATGCTGGGGAGATCTGTGAAACATGGGGAATACTAGATCAGGCACTGCAAACCTCACTCTCTCAGAGTCCTGGACCCATCAGGAGAGAAGAGTCTCAAGAGCTGGAGAGGGACAAGCAGCACCAGGTCACTTCTGGCAAGTCCCAGGTCACTTGAGAGAGGAGAAAGGAGGCTCTCTGGTCATGGGTGGGTATGTGTGTGGCTATGCTGGGGTGCTTACAAGAAAGATAGATGTGTTGGACTTCCAGATCATCCACAGAAATTGAGAAAATCTACTTATTTTATCTTCAGTCTTTTTTTCCTTGGTGAATATTTGAATATTTTCAGCCTAGGCAAGAGAGAGAAGCTGGTAAATTTGTACTTTAGTTCATTAGCAGTCGTTTATTTCTCTGTACTACTGGACATCCTAGAAAACTAATGTAATTCTTTTGTAAAGAAGTGTTAAGGTTAAGGTAAATAAGGGGGAAAAGGGACCTGAAGAGGTCAGCTGCCCCATGCCCCAGCGTCAGGACAGAACTGACTGTGTATGATAAATCTGAGAGGTGTTTGTCTTACCTGACCTCCTAAACCCCCTGGCAGGGCTGATTCCTCAGCCTCCTTTGGTATCTATTGCAGCTGTCTGTATCATTGCAATGTTTTCCCTCCCACCTAACCTCCACCTCCCCCTTGCTGTGATTTGATCCCTGTATTTCTTGTGCAGTTTACCACGGCAGGTAGGTTATTCCTTTTCTCTTTACAGAAGCTAACACTGTTCTCACCGCTCCTCTCAGTCCTCCTTCCTTTGCCCTGCCAACCCTGATTGATATTGCAGCTACTGATGCAGTTTGACGATGAGTATCGCAGTTACTCTGTAATATTTTCATCCAGACCATATTTTTCCTAGTTTGTTTTTGCCAAGGTCACGTGAAACAGTGTTAAAGCGCTCAGCAGAGCCAGCGTGTGTGATTCCCTGTGCTCACCTTGTTTCTCTGCAAGGCCTTTGTCATGAAAAGAAATGGCAACACGCTTCATTGGATCTGTTTGTGACAGATGTGGGTTGGACGTTACCTACCTCCTGGTTACCTGGTAGGTGCTCACAAATCGTTTGTTAGTTTTGTTTTTTATTGGAATTGAAGTTAAATGAAGCAAGTCATAATTCTGACTCCTCGCTTTCCCTTTTTCAAGATAGACACTGACTTCACAGCTCCTCTGGGAACATGCTAGTCCTGCACAAGCCGTTAGATACCATTTCTGAATGGTTCTGAGGGTTCTTCTAAATTTCCCTGGATTAATTTCATCTGACTAGAAACTATGTAGCTAATCTATTCTGTTCTTTCTGAGTTCTAGACTGAGGTTATCCCTGATATTGCTGAGGTTAATGCTGTTGACTGCCTGATCCGCAGTGATTTTTTCAATAAATGCTGAAGCTAAAAAGTCATTAAACACTGCCTGCTTGGTAATGTCTAATAAGAGCTTTCACTGCCTCTTAATAGACCTGTTCCTCACTTGTTTTCCTTTTACTAATACTGTACCAATGCAAGCTTTGTCACTTTGTTTTCTCTGTGCTAGTTGTATGTTACTTTCTGCCACGGCCTCTCTGATTTTTATCTCTGTATGTCTGTACTATCGCTGCTTGTAATTTTTCTCTCTTTTCCCACAATCTACATGCTTCCTCTCTGTGGGGGAGGCTGATGAGGAACCTCATGCTGTAGTCTCTTTCTCCCTGCCACTTCTACATTAGGACAGTTTGTGTCTTAGGTATGCTTTGTGTATGGAGTGGAGACTCCTATGAACTTCTTTCCCATGGGATCTGAATTATTTTCATTTAATTCCATGTTCTTTACAACAGCTTGTTCTGGTGTTCTCACTCTTCCCCATCCTAAGACTCAGATTTTATTGTTTGCTCCTTCTCAACCAGCTTCTGTTCCTCATTTGCTGTTTCAGTGTGTTTCAGTGCTGTCAGCATCAAATATGGAGGAGTTTGCTCCTCTCAGTGATTTCTCAGAATTTTGCATCTGCAGCATTTCTCCTCACGTGTGGCTGAACAACCTGTGGAGCAGCCTGTGCTCTGGAGCATTCCTGTCTCTGTAGTCCCTTACTTCCCCTGGCAATTACAGGTAACCCTTGGCACATTAGAGTTTGGGTAAAGTTTTGTAATTTGGTTTCTGACTGTTTTCTTACGGCCTGAATTTACCCCAGCCATCTCTGCACCCTCTGTCAGGTCTTATTCCAACTTACCAGCCACACTGAGATGTTTAAATGATTGTTTTACAAAATCCCTCTGGGAAAATAGCAGCAAGGAAAACTCAGAAATGCTGGATGTGTGTGTGGCAGCGGGTGGTGGAAATCAATGTACTAAAGCTAACTTCAAGGTTGGCCTGTTTCTGAAGGGAAGTCAGTAAACTGAAGACAGAGCTGATAGAAGTTTCTTGTAAAGACCCCATTTTCCTCTGGAGTGAAGAGGACCACAACCTTAACTGAGGTACGCCCTCCTCTTCAGCAGTATCACTGCATTGGCTGAAACAATTGTTCTGATCTCATAGAAGCCCAAGAAGTAATGAAACCTTAACCCTTCTGTTTCCTAAGCAGAACATCATGTTTTCTTGATTTTAATTGGATTGATGCCATGCTAGTACTTCATTAGTATAACTATGAGCCCTACTTAAGTTCTTGTGCATAAGTCCAAATTCCTGAATGGTGCTTCAGCATCACATTCCTGTGCCTGTGTGAGCTTGTTGTACCATTCTGTCAAAACTCATGTCTATCATGTATCTGCGTAGTGCAAATATTGTATGGATGATGCATACACCTAACATTAGAATCATAGAATCATAGAATCACTAGAATTGGAAGGGACCTTCAAAGGTCATCTAGTCCAACCCCCCTGCAAGGAGCAGGGACTTCCCTGACTAGATCAGGTTGCTCAGAGCCCCGTACAAGCTGACCTTGACTGTTTCCAGGGATGGGGCATCCACCACCTCTCTGGGCAACCTGTTCCAGTGTTCCACCACCCTCATTGTAAAAAAAAATTTTCTTACATCTGATCTGGATCTACTCTCTTTGAGTTTAAAACCATTATCCCCTGTGATATCACAACAGGCCCTACAAAAATGTCTGTCCCTATGTTTTGTACAAGTCCCCTTTAAGTATTGAAAGGCTGCTATAAGGTCTCCCCAGAGCCTCCTCTTCTCCAGGCTGAACAGCCCCAACTCTCTCTGCCTGTCCTCATAGGAGAGGTGCTCCAGCCCTCTGATGACTTTTGGGGCCCTACTCTGGACTCACTCCATGTCTTTCTTGTACTGAGGACTCCAGAGCTGGATGCAGTACTCCAGGTGGGGTCTCACGAGAGCAGAGTAGAGGGGAAGAATCACCTCCCTCAACCTGCTGGCCACGCTTCTTTTGATGCAGCCTAGGATGTGGTTGGCCTTCTGGGCTGCAAGCGCATATTGGCGGCTGATGTCCAGCTTTTCATTCACCACTATCCTCAAGTATTTCTCAGCAGGGCTGCCCTCAATCCCTTCATCCCCCAGCCTGTATTGATAATGGGAGTTGCCCTGACCCATGTGCAGGACCTTGCACTTGACCTTGAACCTCTTGAGGTTCAAATGGGGCCACTTCTTGAGCTTGTCCAGGTCCCTCTGGATGGCATCCTGTCCCTCAGGCGTGTCAGCCACACCACTCAGACACCAAACAGTGTCGTGTTTGTTTATCCCTGTGGGTACAGTCCAACCTGATCCATTCTCTCATGCTGTTTGCAGCACAAATTCAACAGCCATCTGCTGGCACATCGGAGTTTGAAATGGAAATTGACTGTAAAGTGAGAACAGGTTTTGTAGTTCTGTGTGACCAGAAGTTTGTCTTCTTATAATTAATCTTAGACTCCCTGCAAAAGAAAATACACACTCTTCAAATAGTATTGACAGACTGATAGGACGTCAGGTTGTGCCTTCACTAGACTCCTAACTTGCAGTGAATTATGACTCTTCCAGGAATAGCAGTAATTCTTATTACAGCTAGATAGTGCCCATTGCAGTCAGTCCCTTATCCCTGACCAGAGCGCCGTGAGCAGCTGAAATAGTAGTTCTGGTTTTATTCTGAGAGCTCTTGCTGCCAGACAACGTGCTTTGTCCAACAGGGATGAGAGAGAAAATACTCATTGTTTTAAAAGTAGAAAATTAATAATGAAACAAAAATGTTTTTCACAATGAAAAGTGCTACAAAAACCTCCTGTAAAACCGTAGGTGTTAGCTGGGCTGGATGCAGCCGCGGTGCCACTGGTGATGCTCACCAATGCTGCCATCTGCAGGTGCTTCTTCTCTATTCCGGGCCTGCAGGCACACTTCACCCTGTTGCACCACCATAGAGAGATTCATTTGTCTGCACAGGCAGAGTTTCAGTCATCTGATGTGCCACACAGCAAACTCACTACAGGCTTATTTATATATTCTTATATAAGCTCAACACGAGCCAGCAGTGTGCCCTTGCAGCCCAGAAGGCCAACCACATCCTGGGCTGCACCAAAAGAAGCGTGGCCAGCAGGTCAAGGGAGGTGATTCTGACCCTCTACTCTGCCCTGGTGAGACCCCACCTGGAGTACTGTGTCCAGTTCTGGAGCCCCCAACATAAGAAGGACATGGACCGGTTGGAGAGGGTCCAGAGGAGGGCCACGAAGATGATCAGAGGGCTGGAGCACCTCTCCTATGAAGACAGGCAGAGAGAGTTGGGGCTGGTCAGCCTGGAGAAGAGGAGGCTCCAGGGAGACCTGATAGTGGTCTTCCAGTACCTCAAGGGGGCCTACAGGAAAGATGGGGAGGGACTTTTGACAAGGGCATGTAGTGATAGGACAAGGTGTAATGGCTTTAAACTGAAAGAGGGTAGGTTTACATTAGATATAAGGACAAAATTCTTTACTGTGAGGGTCCCTTTCAACTCAAACCATTCTATGATTCTATGACATATTCTTATACAGTACAAAGTGCTGATCAGTACTGTTCAAGAGATGTTAAATGCAATAAACTTGTGTGTGTATTGATGTCTAACAATACATAAATCTTGTAGGAAACTTTATCAGGACTCTTTTCTTTTTCCCCCAGTCACACCTGTCTGCAACTTTCTCCCACGGGTCACCTTCCTTTTTTTCCCTTCCTTAACTTCCTTCTACTTTCTTTGGCAGCCAACAGGAGCACGGGGTGTAATCCCAGCAGGAACCACTCCCAGTGCTGTCAGCAAGCAGGTGGCAGGTAGAGTTCACGTAACAGATTGCGTTCAGGATCGGTTTCGACATCCACTGGTTTAATATCTAAACAGCCATGGCACTGAGCCATATCATGGGGCCTTTCCCACTGCATACAAGAAAGATTCCCATCTTGCCAGGACAGAGCAAGTCTTGCCTGGCATCTTAACCACCCACAAAAATTAGTCAGACGGTAACGAGTCGAGCATGGCTTCACTCCTGCTTACAACATTCTGTACCTTAAGCAGCTTTCAAAGGTGAAAGAAACTTCTTTTTTTTATGCTGAAAATGTAAAAAAATTACCTCAGTCTGTGACCTTGTCTGTAATCTAATTAAGGAAGCACCTTACCGCCAGGTCGTTCTGATATTATTTCTACATCTTCCAGTTCCACAGTACTTGACTTTGTGATGCTTTTAAAGGTGGAAGTGAGCTCTGTCATTTAAGGTATGAATGAACACGACAGCTGTGTACCAGTGCTAACAGATCATGGTGTTTTGCAATGTTTCTTCTGTACACCCAAGTGCTCACTGAAAGGATAATCGTACTACAAAGGCTGCACGCGCTGTGGTCTGCCACCCAGATCGTAACGGGTTACTATTATTTTACACGTGCGTATCAACTGCATTTCATTGAGGTGTAAGGTGAGGCAGGACTTGGCTGTTATATGAATAAACATTATATTTATTCTTCCTGCAAAAGAGCCGTTTCTTGCTCTACTTTGTACCCAGACACCTGTGCAGAGCTGAGGTGCTTGGAGCAGCATAGGGGCATGGAAAGATGCTACGCGAGATCACATCATTTCTCCATGACCCATTCCGCATCTGTTCTTGCATCCTCACTATCTCAAGGGCAGCTCTGTCTGATTAGCAGTGCATTTGGAGAAGGCTTCTCCTGTTACTCTTTTTCCAGAGTTGTTTAGGTCCCTGCAAACTGTTGAGAAAGGGGAGCGCCTTGCTTCACGAACAGGCCTGCTTTGCTGGTTACACAGATGCAGCTTAGGCTAGACAATGACCTCGCAGTCTGGGGAAAGGAGAAGAATGCAGCAGAACATATTTTCTTGTTGTATTCAACTCTTTATTTTAATTTATGTGTGAGAAAAGTATATCACAACTTCCTCCCTCTAAATTGGAGAGATAAGGATTTGACAGATGGACAATTCAGTGGATAGGGAATTGGTTGGATGGTTGCATCCAGAGAATAGTGGTCAACGGCTCAATGTCCAGATGGAGATCAGTGATGAGTGGACACTACTCATCAGGGTCTGTATTGGGACCAGTACTGTTTAATATCTTCATCAATGACATAGACAGTGGGATCATAGAATCATAGAATAGCTAGAGTTGGAAGGGACCTTCAAAGGTCATCTAGTCCAACCCCCCTGCAAGAAGCAGGGACATCCCTGACTAGATCACACCCTCAGTAAATTTGCAGATGACACCAAGCTGAGTGGTGTGGTTGACACACCTGAGGGATGGGAAGCCATCCAGAGGGACCTGGACAAGCTCAAGAAGTGGTCCCATTTGAACCTCATGAGGTTCAACAAGGCCAAGTGCAAGGTCCTGCACATGGGTCAGGGCAACTCCCATTATCAATACAGGCTGGGGAATGAAGGGATTGAGGGCAGCCCTGCTGAGAAATACTTGAAGGTACTGGTGGATGAAAAACTGGACATCAGCCGGCAATGTGCGCTTGCAGCCCAGAAGGCCAACAACATCCTGGGCTGCATCAAAAGAAGCGTGGCCAGCAAGTTGAGGGAGGTGATTCTTCCCCTCTACTCCGCTCTCGTGAGACCCCACCTGGAGTACTGCATCCAGGTCTGGAGCCCTCAGTACATGAAAGACATGGACCAGCTGGAGCGAGTTCAGAGGAGGGCTACAAAGATGATCAGAGGGCTGGAGCACCTCTCCTGTGAGGACAGGCAGAGAGAGTTGGGGCTGTTCAGCCTGGAGAAGAGGAGGCTCTGGGGAGACCTTATAGAGGCCTTCCAGTACCTAAAATGGGCTTATAGGAAAGATATAGGGTCTGTAGTGATAAGACAAGGGGTAATGGTTTTAAAATAAAGGGGTGGAGATTCAGCCTGGACATCAGGGAAACTTTTTTTTTACAATGAGGGTGGTGGAACACTGGAACAGGTTGCCCAGAGAGGTGGTGGATGCCCCATCCCTGGAAACATTCAAGGCCAGGTTGGACGAGGCTCTGAGCAACCTGATCTGGTTCAAGATGTCCCTGCTTCTTGCAGGGGGCTTGGACTACATGACCTTTAAGGGTCTCTTCCAACTCTAAATATTTTATGGTTCACTTAGGGATTTTTTTAGTGTTAATTCAACTCTTATCTTTGTGCCGACTTCTTTAATTTTTGCTGTTGCTTTAGATTGACATAGAAGTATTTGTGTTGCTTGTAATAAAACCTAGTCCTTCACAAGGAACATGGGGCAAAGGAGCTCTGAGGAGGGAACTCCTGCTTTGCGACGCTGGAAATGGTAAACTTCTCCCTCCCCTGCAACTGAATTTCCATGCCCCTTCTTTCTTCTCTTCGATACAGAACTTTGGTGAGTGACAAATAGATGTAGTTATGCAGACCCAGTTCCAATAACAGTTCATTTTACAAGCAGCTTTGCAAAGGTGGCTGTCGTGAAGGTTTTCAAGAGAAACTCTTGCTTGTACAGCACAGGGAAATGTGATGACTGCTGTTCTGGCAGCTGTAGCAGGGAGTGTAGTTGTAACCAGAAAAGCATTCAGAGTCCAAGAATCACCACCAACAAACCTCACTGAACTATTTCTATGTTTTCAGAACTTTTTATGGTGACATGTCTCTCAAGCAGTGTCAGCCCTTCTGTTCCTGAGGTTGCTAGACAGCCGGAGTCTTTGGGAACAGGCTGACTTGTGCTGAGAAAGATGTTCTGAATGGGCAAGGCAGATGAAGGAAGAGTGAAGATACCACCTGAACGGGACAAAGATGAGCACCTGATGTTGAAGGAGAAACCAAGTGGTGTCTATAGAGTCCATGATGGATGGACCTGGAGATTAAACCCAGGTTTTCTGAAGCTTGTCCTGGTGAGCCCTTGACCAAACCTGTCTCTTATTAAGATTATTTCAAATTTCTCCTCAGGAGATGTAATATTAACTATGGCTGTTGTGTGTATATGTTTTCCTCAGTGTATGTATATTTTTTGGAGGAGATGAAGGAACCTGTGTCCAGATGATGCTTTCCTCTATAATTTCTAACTCATTCTAGATTGCCTGTAAACATTTTATCTTGTGATAGAGGGTGAGAAAGAATAGGAGTCCCTACATATATTTCATTTGAGACTACTTCTGAGCTGAAAGTTCAGAGAGGGAGAGGAGGTCTGAAGAAGTGTATTTGAGGCACAGGGAGAGGAAGTGATTTTGTCCTACAGCCCTAGAAGTAGAGAAGGAAAATATTCTGATGCTGTCTTTGTTTCTTACTGTTCACTTTACCTTCCCTTTGCGAAACACCAAAGCACACCCTCAGCCTACCCAGATCTAGTGACTTCATCTTGACTAAACAGTGCTGCCCCAGAGGAATAAAGATGCATGTCTTGGTATTGACATTCATCATAAAATAAACCTAGGTGGCACTTATAAGATAGTAAATTCACTTTAGGGGCTTCTGCAGTTGTCATTAAATGTTAGCTCTATGGGAGCTCAGACAGCTTTGGCAGCTGGGAGAGAAGGATGCTGTCAACTGGGGTGGGAGGGAGAAATCCAGGAGGAGTAAACATACAGAAAACATTTGGAGCATTTCAGTCAAGCCAAGTTTCCCAGCTGTGGTGGGATGGCTAGGTTATCCTGGAGGACATCTCTAGGTGCTCAGATACAGCTGGGCTCTTTGTTTTCCCTCCTGTGTCTCTGCATGTCCCTCCTTTCTCCATCAGTGGTAGCAATGGCAGAGTGCAAGAACCAGTCTGCTTACAGCTTGGCAGGGGAGTGCTAGGCTCCCAGTCTGGATTTCTCCCTTTCCTGCTTCCTACAGGTAGACTCCAAACTTGCTGCAGCTTTCTTCACGCTATACATCTCCTTTTATTGTAGGAGAAACAGGAAATGCTAGACTGTGACTTGCCCAGGATGACACAAGAAATCTTAGGTGAAATGGGGTATTGGCACTGTTTTTGCAGTCCTACTTGGGCACTGTGTGCAAACAACAGTAAGGAAAGGGATCCCTCTTTCTTCCATTAGTTTCCTCCAAATGCCCCTACAACGTACTAACTGAGCTTAAGATGGCATCTTCTGGGTTGGAAGAATACGGCATTCCTGGCTGCTATTAGAGTTGCTATCATTTTAGATCATGATCTAATGTCTTTTTAGTGGAGGTGTTATGGTCAAAGCCCCAGAAATGCATTCTGGTAAGACTCTCTTCCCTAGTTGCCTTACCATGGCATCGTTTCTCTCCTCATTTTGTGTGAGCTTTGAGTCCATCATGCAATCTGCTAATTGTGGTAGACCTGGTCAGGAAGGAAAGAGAATACCAGGCAAGAATTCTCCTCTCTGAAAATGGATTTTTATACCAGATCTGTGCAATGGCGAAGAACGAACTTCAATGTGGTGTGAAACTCTGTGGTTTATGCCCGTGAATAGTCACCCATCGCAGCAAGGTTGGCGTGTGGCTCTGATCAGTCACCAGTGGCTTTACCTGGTCTCAATATCTCTCCTTACGGTGGGTACCTTCCTTTGAAAAATGTTCTGTTGTGAAATACCTCAATTCAAATCCCTTTGTTAGTTGGTGTCATATTTATCCCTTTTGTATAAAATACTGCTTTTTTCTCAGGTGTGGTCGCTCACATGTGGCTGTTTCTCCCTGTTGGTATAAAATGCTGCCAATCCTAAATTGCCCATGCAGTTTGACAGGGTCCAATAGGGAGACAAACAAGGGACACTTGGACAGAGCAGGGATAGCAACAGCCGTATTCCATCCTAGTGTGGGACCTTGAGCCCCAAGATACCAACTGCTGCCAGCTGAAAGAGACGTGTCCGCTCCCCTCCGGCAGCCTTACGGGCAGGCTCACCCACCCAGGTGGCTTGACACTGGCTTTGGTGCTCTGGGTAGGTCATCTCAGCAACTGGTGAGAGGGAGGACGGGGCAGGCAACCCAAATGGCCTGGTGGCAAGAGGGACTCAGGTGGTGCCGTCGGTGCCGTCGCAGGACAGCCTTGCTCTCCACTGAGGCACACAAACCGGTTTTCCATACGAGTGCTGCTCTTCTGCCAAGTGGATGGGGATTTGGGACATTGGTGTCCATGCACCCCCGCTCCCCACTGCCTGCTTGCAAGTGCAACTGGTTCATGCCCCCGTTCCCCCTCTCCGACTCCAATTATCCCCAGTGACTGTGATGGCAGGACTGCTGGGTAATTTCCACAATGCAGGAGGTCAGATCCATCAAAAGTAAAAGTCGGATCACTGTCTTCAACAAAGAAATCTTTCTTCCAGTTATTTGTCTGGTGTCAGGCAGTTTTTTTTTTTTAAACAGATCAAAACAAAACCCTTATTCAGTTGGTGTTCACACAAAGTTTTGCCATTAATGATTTACAGCAGCCCAGATTTGGGCTCCAGTTTATTACAGACCTTCTATCAAGAAAGACCAAGAGGGTTTTCCTGTCTTCAATCAAGCTGAGATTTTTCTAGGTTTTAAATGCTGCATAAAATGAGCCCTCTTTAAAATACATGTTCTTTAAACATTAAAGCAGCAGCAAGATAGAGAAGAAAACTTTATTTTCCTTTGCAGGTCAACTTTAAGGTCAGCTCTATAAGCCTTTTATTAACTCCTTGAAATTTTAAACTGCTTTCTTAGCTAAGTCGGAAAAAAACTAAACAAAACAAACTACTACACCTTTTCCCCTTCTGAGAAAGGAAGTCTGAGGGGAAGTCCGCAATGCAGTAACCAACAGGACCTGAAACAACTCCTGAATATTTGACCCTGGCATTTGAGATGGGCAGGGATCCATGGGGCACCAAAAAGAAATCTCAGCTGCTGCTGTAGCACTTACAGCAAGGCAGATAAATGAGTAGATGGTAACTGGGAAACCTGGAAATCACTCGTCACCGAAATGAAAATGAAGCTATTGAAATTAACATCCATTTGTTAAGTACTCGCTTGTGATTTACAGCTACTGCTCTGAGACTTGCAAAAATGGTTTTGGGGGATGCCGGGCAGACCCTTGTTTCCATCTCTGTGCAAGGCCATCTAGCAACATTTTTTCTGTTGCCAAACTGGTGTCAGCACAACGGAAAATGGGGATTCAAATAGAAATTATTGATTTTTTTGTTTTGTTTTGTTTTTTTTTTAAATCCCTGCTGGGGAGGTGTGGGCAGTACCTGAGGTGGGAGAGGTGCAGGATGCTTCAGCCTGGGCTGGGTGCTGCCCTGCTGCCCGTCCCCAGCGCTGCACAGGCCTCATGTCACAGGGCAGAGCCTCTGCCCCTCTCCTGGTGGGAATCTGTTCGTAGGAGCAGGTGGCATGCTTCACGGGGGGAAAAGCAAAAAGAAACAAAAGATTGTTGTCGAATGCGCCTTTCTCTGAAAAGTCATGAAGAGCGGCTTTATAAAAGGTTTGTTTTGGTGGGAGGCGGAAGGGAAAAGCGAACCTCCATCTGGGAGGAAAACAACCACCCTTCTTCTCGGAGACGGCAAAGGGGCGGCCACCCCCACGCTGAACTTCTACACCCACGGAAGAAGGGTGCTTTCCGAACAGCCACCGCGCCGTCTTCTCCCTCATCCCCGGCCGGTTTTGGGGTACTTGCCCCGGGAGGAAAAAAAAAACAAACCAGAAATGAAGAGGAAAATGCTGCAATCCCCCTCCCCCCCTTCCGCCCACCCCGGCCAGGTGTCCCCACGCGCGGGGCGCGCCGCGGCGAGACAGCCCTCCCGCCTCCGCGGGTGCGAGCGCCGCAGCCCAGCCCCCTCCCCGGCGGCGGCGGGAGGGGGGGCAGGAGGAGGAGGAGGAGGAGGAGGAGGAGGGTCGGCCGCGGCGCCTCCCCCCTTCCCCGCCTCCCTCCTTCCCTCCCTCCTCGCCGAGCGCAGCGCCCCGAGCATGGAGCCTGCCTGAGACGCTCCGCGGGCTCCGGCAGCTGCGGCGGCGGCGGCACCACAACATGGAGGCGGCGGCGGCGGTGGCGGCCGCGCCGCTCCCGCTGCTGCTGCTGCGGCTCCTGGCCGCCTCGGTGCTGCGGTGCGAGCCGGGCTGGGCCGGGGGTAAGCTCGCCGGGGCGTCGCGGGGCCCGGGTCGGCGTGGAGGCGAAGCGCCGCTGTCCCTTTTGTTGTTCGGGACTTGGCCAAACTTTTCCCCCGCG
>WHYT01017702.1:304008-318191 GCA_009806455.1 Tetrax tetrax | reverse complement strand
CACGGCGGGTGGGGGGAGGACGCGCACATGGACGGGAAAGGGACGGGAGGCTGGGTGCGTCGTCTTATTCCCCCCACCCCCAACTATTCCTCCTGGCCCCTCTTTTCTGGGAAAGGGGGGCGCAGGAAAAGGAGGCCTCTCCTCCCCCTTCCCTCGGGGACGTGCCCCGCCGGGGGGTGAAGCGGTTCCCCCCAGGGGGTGGCTCAGGTAAACGCGCACAGTTGCAAAAAGAGAGACAAAAGTCGCCCCCCCGTCCGCGTCCCCACTCCCGTCCCTCCGCGGTCCCGGGCAGGGATTTCTGCGGGGTTTGGAGAGGCGGGTGTCGGGTGTCGCTCATCGAACTCTTGCCAGGGCTGGGGAGGGGGTACGGGGAAGGCGAGTGTGTCGTCCCCCCCTCCGCCCCCCCCCGCTCCTCGTAGGCGGGCGGGGAGGGGGTGGCGGCGGCGCTGCGGCGGGAGGAACCGGCCGGCCCGGCCAAGGCAGCGGCGGGCGGGGGTCGGCCCGGCCCGGCCCGGGGAGCGGGGGCCCGGCCGGGTCCAGCCCCGCGGGCGCTGCCGGAGCTGGGGCTCGGCCGCCCGGTGCCGGCGGAGCGCTGGGTCCCTCGCTGACCCGCGCTCCGTCCCGGGCACGGAGCCCGCCGTTCGCTTTCCCTCTGTTTTTAAGTGAATGTGCGAGTCCTTTACAAGCACAAAGAAGCGGAGGCAGCGCTCTGCCTGTAGCATTCGTGGGGAAGGGGCCGGGGTCCGACCCCCTCATCCTTTCTCACTGCGCCCTGCTTCGGTCCCGGCTTGGTACCGCCGAAAATGGGAGCTGGGGGGCTGCCTGTGTGGGAGTTCTGGTTTGGTGCCGCTGCATCTGCTCTCCCTGAACGCGTCACCCCGGTGCTCCGGCCGCCGAAGCCGAGTTGTTGCAATTTCCTAGGTAGTTTGGCCAGGGCTGTCACAACATCACCTCGGGGCCTCTTTTATTAGGCCACCCACCTTTTCAAACTATCTGTAATTATTGGTACTGTCATTTAGAGTGAGAGAACTGACAATTTTCTTCTGCAGGCATCGTTGTTCTATATTTTTGGTTGGAGCTCTGTATAGGTGTGTGTTATGTACTGCTTATTCTGATTGTGTGAAAAAGACGCACTTTGCACCTTGTCCATACACGTTCCCTCAATTTTTAAAAACCTTTAGGTTTCAGAAACCTAAAGTCTGGCTTGTTCCTTTCTGAACACTTAGGTTTGTGTAGAGATGTTCATGCTCCTACGTGACTCAATGAAGCTATGTAGCTTTAGGAAGGGGGAACAAATCACCTTACAGGAGTCTTACATGAAGACAGAACAGACTGATAGTGTTCGTTGAGGGTTTCCTTACATTTACTTAACAGATTCCGATAGAAAGGAATGTTTAAAAAAAAAAAAGATAACTTTGCCTTCAGAATTCTTAGGAAAATAAGATTTCACAATAAAACTAAGTTGTAACTTGGAGTTTGGTTTTCATCCGCCTGATTTTTAGAGACAGTGATTCTTTTAATATAGTGTTTGTTGTCTATCAATAGTCACCTTCCTTAGTATCCACGGAAAAACTCCTCTACAAATGTACTAGTTTTAGTAATTAGCTAAAGAGTCTTGGTTATAAATCTTAATGACATTGCTTTTGTTCTGCCTACTTAGTAGGAAGGTATGTGATTCTTTGTTAGGTTGATCCGGACAGTACTTTTAAGGACAGCTCATCTGTCCTTTTCAAAGGAGCATGGATGTACTACGAGAGGCTCTCCGTGTTTTTAGTTCCATTCCTGAGAACCCCCGCTCTGTAAGCAGGGCCTGACTTTAAGGGACTTTTACCTCTTAAAATTATTTTGACGTGATTACATTACAAATACATAAATACATCTCTGCAAGATGAGGGATGTGCTGGAACGGCTGCAGTGTTAAAGCTTCTGTCAAGTTTGGTGTGTTATCATAGATCCTGGATACTTTGGCTGTGAAATAATTTTGCTGTGGAGCTCAGTCCTTGCTCCATATGTGGTGGTGTCAGGAGTGGTTTTATTTACCTGGCATGAAACAAACCTGTTTCAGATATGGGTTATGCTTGACTCTCCTTTCACAAAATGATTTCTGCTTTCACAGAATGATTGTTGCATTTGGTGAGGAATCTCTTGCCTGTGCAAAGCATTCAGGAACAAGATGGTTATGTCAATGGCATATTTTTATCTGAAAATATCGTAAGTTCTGAATGTTTAATAGTGCACAGCAGGTGTTTTATGTGGGGCTCTGGAAGTAGTTGAAATAACTCTTGTTTAAGTTCTTGTTTAGGAATTATCTCAAGCAAGAATTATTTTTACTTAAACTCACAAAAGCTTGCTTAGCTGTTGCTTGTTGCATACTGGAACATTTCCCAAAATTGTGAGACTGTTTCCTATTTTCCTTTAATGGAACAACTATTTGCCTGATATTAAGAAATACAAGATAAAGAAAGGTGAACAGAGAAGTGTGACAGGATGGTTACAAAAGCTTGAAACTAGGGATGCAGTGTGAAAAAAATGCATTTAAGCACAGCCCTAAAATGACTTTTAATCACACTGTTTTTCCAGAGATAACCTAATGAAACCTATCACTGTGTTTAAATGTAGAATGTAGCGGGAAATAACACTTGCTAATTTTATGATGGGGAAATGTGCTGTGTAGGAGTCCTCAGCTGCATTTCAGTGCCATTTCAGTTAGTCTGTCATTGATTTAGGGGGCTATTTTCCTAGTAACTACTACTAGCGTGATGTGAGGGTCTGTCACAAATTATGGTCATAAATCCTCTTGCAATAGTGACAGAACACTGACACTCCAGACTGACTCTGAAGTTTATGTTGCTACTTTCAAAGCACTGAATCTTCTCTCCAGGCAAGGGATAGTGGCTTTAACTGTCTTTTAGGTATGGTGTGTGAATTCATTTGTTACTGTTTCATTTTAAATTACATTGATTTCATTTTAAATTCATTTTAAAGCATCCAGAGATGATTTAAAATTACTCATACTGTAGATGTGTCCATAATCCATAAATCAGCATGACACACAAAGTCAATACTTCAGAAGAGTGTGAATGTATTTCATTGATAGTCCAGTGTCAATTCCACCATTGCCTCTTGCTATTTTTGAACCTTTTTAAAAATCTCAGCTGCTTTAACTTTTATCTTAAGAATTTTTTTACTTGCTTATAATGTAGTCATTAGTAAAATAGGCCATGGGCTTTGTTCCAGCTGTAAATTTTCTCAGTCCTGCATGTTTCTTGAGTAGTGCAAGCCAAGGTAACTTTTCAGCAAACACAGAGATTGTTTCTGAGAACTTGTTATGCTTTATTGTTATGGTAAGGTCTGGCAGCATAACAACAAATAAAGGTTACAAAACCTTTCCTAGAATGTAGACACATGTGACTTCCAAAGAGTCTCTAATGTAACTTTGCTTCTAGTTAGGATTCAGCCAGCAGCGTGGAGTTAAAAGTAGCTGTCTGTCTCTTTGTCAAAGCAGAAACAAAAGAAATTTCACTATTGTTGATGCTCAGAAATAGCTTTAATGACAAGGCTTAGTTTCATGTTAGATCGGTATTTTTTGTGAACATACTGCATTGCATGAAAGAACCTGTCGTCTTGAGGACGAGAACAAAAACTAGGTTTAAATTCCTTGTTAGAAAGAAGCTATTGTAGGTAACTTTATTGCTCTTCATTCTGAGAAATCCTCTTGATTTTTCATTCAGTCTTTAGCCCAAGAGCTATTAAACATTGAAAATGTTTGGCTTTTGTAAGTTCAAAATTTCTCATGGGAGTTGATATGGCTGAAAAAAACCACAGCACTGAGAACAGTTGAAGGAAATACTTATTATTTTCTGCTCAACACCTTTATGAAGAACTCAAATAGGTATCAACCTGAGCCTTGAGGGGAGAATGACAGTAGAGTGTCCACCCAGTTGACAGCACAGGCCAGCAATGATGCCATTCTACTATGCACAATGGAGTCAGCGTTTTGTTTAGGGATTTTGAAGCATGTGGATTATTTTCCTTTTTTGCTATATTGCTTTACAACAGGATGTGTTCAACAACACTGCAAGTTCACTTAGGGCAGGAGCAAATAATTAGGCTACTGGTTGGGGATGGCCAAAGCCATGTGCTGTTTGGGACGTTCTGAAGAAGTCAAAGATGTGCCGTCTTCTGACAGCCCAGAGCTGGGACTTCTGAACTGGAAAAAATACTTCTGGAGAGTCCTACCCCCCATTAAGTTAGGCCATGGAAAGTCTCATGATAGAGTCAAAGGATATTTTGAGCGGTTCTTCAGATTTTGGATGATGAAACAGTTGTGGTGAGAGGAGAAGTATGTCTCACAAAGTATTATTCGGTACAGTTGTTTGTTAGGAGTTTATGGGCCAACAATTCTTTCAGTTCCTTCTCTCTCAGAAAAATCAGAATGTGGAGCTCACCAGTGTTTCATCTTTGTGGTATCTGTTCACTAAAAATTGAAAATATCTGTTCAGCACAAAATTCTAGTGAATGTAAAGAATGTGTGATGGGTTGGTAAGGGTGTTGAGGGTCCGTGTAATAAACAAGATTTTTAATTTAGCCGTTGTTTCCTTTACTCTGGCTCAAGTCCTGCTTTGCCTGCCAGCATAGACAGATGTAAGGTGTCATTTTTGTATTGATGTTGAATCCATGGGTGACTTTGGCAAGGATGTCAGTAAATTGACACACGCTTGATTTAAATTGGTTTGTTTGCTCTGGATGATAAAAGGCTTAAAGCAACTGAAACCACTTTTAAACCAATAAATATATGAGTGTGTTGTGTTAGATTAGCTTAATGGGGACAGTCTGCTGGGAGAAGGAATTTCTCAACTGTGAATCAGCTACAGAGTTGTCTTCATTTCAGAGTACAAAGGTTTATTGCTATTGCAGTAAACAGCAATGTCAGCAGATGCCGTAGTAAATTCCTGGTGCGATTGTCAG
Source organism: Tetrax tetrax (assembly GCA_009806455.1). Lineage (NCBI taxonomy): Eukaryota > Metazoa > Chordata > Aves > Otidiformes > Otididae > Tetrax > Tetrax tetrax. The sequence continues at coordinate 313,223 of WHYT01017702.1, read as the reverse complement.
TGGTCTAAGAACCTCAAATGTTGGCATATGTATTTTAAAATGTTCCTGAGCTATGGTGAGAAATGATGCAACTGGAGAAATGAAGTTGCAAGTGTGTTAGGTTGTAACTCTTCCTTCTACGATGAGCAGTGGAAGGGTGGAAATTTATATTTCTGTTCAGAGCCCCGTCCAACCTGGCCTTGAATATTTCCAGGGATGGGGCATCCACCACCTCTCTGGGCAACCTGTTCCAGTGTTCCACCACCCTCAGTGTAAAAATTTTTTTCCTAATATCTAATCTGAATCTACATCTCTCTATTTTAAAACTGTTATCCCTTGTCCTGTCACAACAGGCTCTGCTAAAGAGGCAGATTTAGAAGAGCCTCCCATCTTTCCTGTAGGCCTCCTTTAGGTACTGGAAGGCTGCTATAAGGTCTCCCTGAAGCCTTTGCTTTTTCAGGCTGAACAGCCTCAAGTCTGTCTTTCTTCACATGAGAGGTGCTCCAGCCCTCTGATCATCTCCGTGGCCCTCCTCTGGACCCTCTCCAACTGGTCCATGTCCTTCTTATGTTGGGGGCTCCAGAACTGGACACAGTACTCCAGGTGGGGTCTCACCAGGGCAGAGTAGAGGGGCAGAATCACCTCCCTCAACCTGCTGGCCGTGCTTCTTTTATTGCAGCCCAGGATGCGTTTGGCCTTCTGGGCTGCAAGGGCACATCGCTGGCTTGTGTTGGGCTTCTTGCCACCAGCACACCCAAGTCCTTCTCCTCAGGGCTGCTCTCAGTCCATTCTCTCCCCAGCCTGGACTGTTGCTTGGGATTGCCCCATCTTGAAGTCTCTTCATTTAACTCAGGGTTTGACAATTTGTGATGGTGATTCCAGAGGTTCTCTGTTGCCCTTTCTTTAGGTTGCCTTGGGTGTATATTGACTTTCATTGTACAGTGGTGTTGCATTAAACATTTATTAATACTTTGGTTTGGAAGTGGCTTTTTACACATGATAGTAAGGGTGATAAATTAGTCCTGGGGACTCTTGATCCTCAGCGTGCAAGAATTGGATCCGAGGCAGGAGGTGGCAATAAGTGAAGACAGGAGCTTGACCTCTTCTTTCGGCGGTGTTTAAGAGTCGAAAACCAGAGTGTGTGAGCAAGTGTTGTCAGCTTCTTGTTTCTAAACCTGTTGGTGGATAAGGAGGAGCTGCAGATTGAGTGGACCTCCTTAGTGAATTTCTTGGGTTTTGGGTTTGGGAATAAAGCAGTATTACTATAATCTGATTTTGTAGATATTTTTTTTTTTTTTCTTTTTCCCTGCTGTTCAGTGCTGGTTTCAACTAAATCTAAAGGAAAAGGAGTGGAGGATCTGAGAAAATGTGATGAAAGTGTACTATGCTGCTATAATCTATGGACTATTGATATGTCATTTAAGAACTTTTATGGAATACTGTGTGTACTTAGGGGTTAAGCCATGTATTCCAGAGTTAGGCGCAGATTATGCCTAACAGCCATAATGCACTTAAATCTGTGTCAGTAACTTCAGCATACCTTCTGTGGAAATTTAATTTTGGCTTGGATTCCAGATGCATGGATCCTTTGTCCAGTCCTTGTACTTTTTTTTATTCATTTTGCATGGACACATTATTTTCTTTTCTTCCAAATGTAAACTGTCCTAGTTGGACTTCAGAAGAGCGGGGAAAAAAACCTTTTTTACAAGACCAGAAATGTAATTACATGTGTGTTTGGGAGTTTGTTTTTGTTTTGTTTTGGTTTTTTTTTAATGCAAAACTTCACACTATAGAGTATGACTGTCAGGAAGGTGAAGTTGCTTCCTTTTAATACTTTTATAAATTGAGAGGGAGACAAACCTTCAAGCCTGACTGGTGTACTTGTCTTTATATGAATTTTAAAACAACAGCACAAAATGCCTAAGTGACAATACGTCTTGTGGATCAAGCAAAACAAAATGCTTTCATGAGACTTTGATTGCTTTGAATTAGCCAGCATGTAGGATGTCCTGACCTACAGCTGCACTTTGTTATGCCACGCTTCTGCCATTCTCTTTTCCCTAGATAATTCTTAAACGAAGATTTGGGTTTGTCTGTGCTGAAATGCTTTTTCAGTGGACTTGCTGTGACAGCAGTGGTCAGAAGTACCCCAGATGTTTTATTTTGTACGTCCTCCTGAGTGAAGAGCTGCGTTGTGCATGGTGTAGGTGTTTTGCGGGTTTCTCACTGTGACACATCTCTGGGAGCCTTCTGGAGTAGCTGGTTTGTGCCACCTGAAGCTTTTTATTTCTTTGTAGTGTGGATTTTTTTGGGGGGTGTTTCTCAGACTTCCTAAATAACATGCTCTTTACGTCTGGCTCTTCAGATGAGAGTGAAGGGTGTGACATTGAGCGGGTGGTCTGCCAGGTACTTTGTTATTACAAGCTGTTGCTTGGGCACTTAGTCCCTTTCCAGCAGCCCATCGTTTCTGGGCTGCGATGTGCGCCGTGGCATCTTCCTGTGTAACCAGACTTTGTCTGAAGAGGCTGTTGAAAGTTGAAATCTCAGTGTGTCAAATTTTAGAAGTGGTGCATTCTTGATATTTGAGGTGATATGAAAGGCCTGATGTTTTTATTATTATTATTGTTCAGGAATCATTTCCAAATAATTGGTAAGGGACAGTTTCTATGAATTTTTCTGCAGATAAAAAAAAATAAATTTTTTGGGGCAAGGAATGATTGCTTTAAAAGGACAATCAGAAAGCTGTGGCATTTGGAGTAGCCTAGGAAATGCTGCTGCTGTGCATTTGTCTTCAAGTACTGTTTTTAGTTCAGTCACTTAGACCAGAATCTTGGTGATGCCACAAAAATGTATTCTGAAATAGAAGTATACTTGCATCTGGTTCCATTTCACTATGGAGGGTGAGAAAAAGCGGGAGTTTGGCTCTTTGATAACAAGCTGTCTCTGCTGATGGCAGTGAATAATTCAAGGAGAAGAAGAAAGGAGATTTATTCCCTGATGTGCAGCTATAGGGGATGCCTGTATAACATACTTACTGTTCCTTCTTAGCACTTGTAGGTCAATACAAAAGCCAGCTGTTTCTTGAACTTCTCAAAGCAGCAGAAGTTAAAAAATGAAAACCTAATCCTTTGTTTTATACAAGGTGTCACCTGTGATCACCGAGTCATATACTACCAGTGTTAGATGGATATTGATTGCTACTTCTAGTGTGCGTATAGTTTAAATGAGTTTTGGAGGCTTTAGTTTGCGTAACCAGTTATTTCAAATAAAGTGTGGCTTACTTATGAATTCTGCCCCATTTAAGGAAGGTCACTCGTGGCCACCAAGTTTCCTGTTTTCTCTGTCACACTTTGTTTTGGTTTCAGTCATTGAAAATTTTCTAGTTCTAGAACAATTGAGAAGCTCAGAATAGAGTTGCCTGCCCTGTAGGAATGAATTTTGACAGAAAATGTGGTATGAATTATATGAATAGTTTTTATCTTTCTTCAGATTTTTCTCTGATTGCTTCCCCTGCTTGAGAATTGTCAGCTCGAAGTATGATATGTTTAAACTTTTTTTTTTTTTTTTTTTTTTTTTTTTTTTTTTTTTTTTTTTTTTGAGAGGAAAATATTTTTGCCTTAGAAATCTGTCCTGGTGACTTACCTGGATGTGTCTTTCGCAAAAGATAGGAAATCCAGTTAAATGGCTGTGGTCGTATTCATGTTCTCAAGTCAGAGCCAAGAGGGTGACAATGCAGATGGGCAGCACTTTCCACTTAGGTCTGCCCAGCTGTGGATGATTTTTTAAGTCTATACATTATCTGCGTCTCCAATAGCTGAGTAAAAGCAATCTGTAGTTATGGAGAATTTTTGTCTGTCTGGGTTTTAACAGCATGTTTTTTATTGTCTGGATAAAGTTAACTGTTACTGACCCATGTTCTAAAAAGTTTGCAGGTGTTCAAGTGCTAGAAAGTGTATACTCAGAAAGAGTTACACATCTGGAATTATTTAGGCAAGCTGCATAGTGAGAGTTAGGTAGGGTGTGGCTAACGCAGCCAGAACTATAATGAAGCCTCAATAAATTGAACTTGAATCGTTTGCAAGTCATTCCCTTCTACCTGCCCTGAAATATACCTTCCCCCAACATAAGAAGGACATGGACCAGTTGGAGAAAGTTCAGAGGAGGGCCACGAAGATGGTTAGAGGGCTGGAGCACCTCTCCTACGAGGACAGGCTGGGAGAGTTGGGGCTGTTCAGCCTGGAGAAGAGGAGGCTCTGGGGAGACCTGATAGCGGCCTTCCAGTACCTCAAGGGGGCCTACAGGAAAGATGGGGAGAGGCTGTTCAGTAGGGCCTGTTGTGATAGGACAAGGGGTAATGGGTTTAAATTAGAGGGAGGTAGATTTAGATTGAATATTAGGAAAAAAATTTTTACAATGCGAGTTGTAGAACACTGGAACAGGTTGCCCAGAGAGGTGGTGGATGCCCCATCCCTGGAAACATTCAAGGCCAGGTTGGATGAGGCTCTGAGCAACCTGATCTAGTCAGGGATGCCCCTGCTTCTTGCAGGGGGGTTGGACTAGATGACCTTTGAAGGTCCCTTCCCTTCCAACTCTAACCATTCTGTGATTCTATGATTCTAAAACCTGTATGAACCTGGATTTTGATCTCATCTAATCCTTCTTCAACACCCAACCCACCTTGAGCCACAAAACTCCACTACACTCTGTTGGCTGTGGCTTTGGAATCTGTGCACAGGAGAAGAGGTTTTTCTATAATGCCATTAAAAAGGGCATTTTTCAGTTGCAAAAGTCAGATATGGTGACTGCTAGAAGGAACCATGCACCCTGTAAAGAGTCAGGGAATATTCCTGGAGACTTTTTTTGAACAAAGTAAATCAATGCTTAAGGGAGCTCAAAACTGAGTTTCTGTGAACAACTATAGCTAAGGGTAAAATTGGGAGAAATGCACACACACCAGCAAAAAGTTAAGCAAGCATTGGATTGTATTTGCAGTAAATAAGCCATTATCTGCAGGTGTTCTGCAAGAGTTGTAAACAAATAACTGAAGTGAGCTCTGTATCTTGCCTGCAGAACTGATCCCCGTATCATCTGAACTTCGAATGGGGTGCTTGACACTTAATCAGTATATTAACAATGGTAGATCTTACTTGCCTAATAAACTGTGACAAACAAGTTCTACAAATGGTTGATATTTTCAGAGGAATTGCTGTCTGTTCACAGCCAGTTTGTGGCCAAAAATCTGATACAGGTTGTAATTAATTTTCTCGCTGCAATGCATGGCTGTGGTCATTCCACTCATCATTACTATCACATCTGAGTGCAACTGAAAAATGAAATGGTCAGCTAGGAAGACTTTTAGTTTAAATTTAAAGGGCAGAGAGTTGGTCATGGAGATATCCTGGCTCCTTTTGAATCTCCGTTCCTCTGTCAAAGCAACTGAAAACAATGTGTTTGTCAAGATTGGGGGGTGGTAGTCCCACCTGAAGGAATCCTGGATGGTTGTGACAAAGTCCCTGTGTTAGATGCCTATTAAAACGCCAAGGTCATTCTGCTGTTTGCAAATTCTAGAGTTTTAAAGAGCCTTCAAGACGTTTTTTTTGAAAGAGAAGCTGTTTTGCATGAGCCAGAGAACTGGAAAATGCCTGGATTTGACTCAGTGCCTGGTCGTTACTTGGAGTTTAAAGGTGCTACCAGACCCCTCGGTTCCCTGGAGCAGGGGCAGATTTGCTCGTCCTTCACAGAAGTGCTGGCCTAGGCAGAAGTAATCTCTTTACAAGGCCCTGGCTAGTTTATGCTGAACTATGTACAAGGGAAAGGGTGAGAGATATTTGAGGGAGGGAGGAAGTATTCCACATATGTATATGTGTGAGAGTGTATATCATATGCATGTATGTTCTTATGTGCTTAAACACTTGGTTAACCAGTTTCTCCTGCTCTATTTTTTTTTTTCTTTTCATTCTAATGGTTGTGTTATTGAATAAAATTCTGTTTCTGAAGAAAACTCCTGCTTTTTATGTAGATGTTAGCTCCTGATGTTAGATCTCGATCCATAGTTTTAAGGAGGGAAGTTTCAGACACTAGTCCCACATTCCATGGGAATGGAATTCAGTATACCTGGATTTGGTTTTGGTGTTGTTACTGAAGCATGCCCTAAAGTCTGTGAACTCTGACTTTTCATCTGAGAAAAGGTGATGGCGATACGTAAATGGTCTCTCTGAATGCATCTTGGAGTGTTTTACACAAGAAGCACCTCACAGTAATCTTTTCGTATACATCTGCTTTTTAAATAACCTTCTAGTAATCAACCTGTTTTGTTTGACTCCATTGTATTACCCTCTCAATGACAAGTGTTTCATTAGAGAGAAACAAAGTGACAGGCTAACAGAGCAGTAGGTAAAGTATCCCTGAAAAGGTAGGGCAATGTGTCTTCTATTAATCAAATATGTATGCCTGATGAGTTTTGTGCACCTAAATCTTTGGTCTTGCATAACCACTTTCCATACCTTTTGCAGTCTTTACAATTTCTGCAGCATGTGTCCTTCTCCTGTGTTGGTAGTATTTCTTCTCGTCTTGAAAGCTCTCCTAGGCAGGGATCTTGTGTATTGTTTTTTCCTTTTACCTGCTTGCTTTGTGTTGTGTTTTTGCCCCCCACTGTCTGAAGAACCAAGATTGCTAAAGGCTGGAATGTCTGTAGGTGGGTAATTAAAAACAGTGGTCAAGAGAGCTCTTGGAAACTTGTTGGGTTACTTCTCTTAAGTAGGATGATGAGGCAGCATCATTGAATGGAAGGGAAAAAAACCAAAACAAAACAACCAAACCCCAAACCACCCTCCTATTTCTGGCATTTTGAAGAGACTGCCTGCTGTCTGCTTGGCATGTAGCTCCACTAACCATGTCTGCCCATGACAGAATTGGTAAAACTGGAGAACGTGCAACTTAGCCTGTGTTTGAGGGTTGCTCCTTGGCATTCAGCCTACTGCATGATGGAGAAAGGATGAGCAGGTAGAAGTACTTCATGCTTCTGACCTCTGTTCCATATTATCTCTCAACTTGCATGGTCCAAATTAAGGTCTTCATTGTTACCTGTGAAAGATTTAAGTGATCTAGGATTCATTTACCTTGGGGGTTACTACCTTGACACATCCAGCCCTTCTCCATCCTGCTACAGTAATTACAGCTCATGGAAAATAACTCTGGCTGCTGATCCCCAGGGTGTGGAACTCCTGGCATCTGGAGATCGAGCACATCTGGCACTGGTCCTCAGAGGCAGAATGCAGCCAGCCCAAAGCTTATTGCATGTGGGGAATGATGCAAGTGACTTGTTTTCCCTGAACAATGGCTATGGGATCTTTGTAAGCATTGGCCTCTCGCCTGGTTATTCTGAGTTGGTTTTTTAGCTGGTGTGGTTTTTTTTTCTTTTTTTTTTTTTCCTGAGGAAGTCTGTGTGCAATGAGGGAGGATGTGGAGTACTGAAAGTTCTCAATACAGCCGACTCAATCCTCCAAGCCTTACTCGCTTCTTGACACTGGTGCTCTTACACATGCATTTTGCACATGTAAAAGCCCCCGTGCCCATCCAGAAGGCGCTTGGTAGACAGAGTTAAGGACTCTGGTGTGCTTTTTTTTTTTTTGTGCTTTTCTGATTCCTAGGATTCTTTGGAGTCAATGCAGCAGGGACATGGAAGAAAGTTTTCTTTTTAAAGGAGGTGTGCTGCAGTGCCCAACTCTAAGGAATGTTCTTGGGACCTGTTAGTTATCACCTTCCTTGTACAGAGTATTATGCTTTTGTAGGGTAACAAAACTTGCTTTGTTTGAGATAGGTTATGAATTCATAACCTAACAGCTGTTCCACAATTACGTCCCTAGGGGTTCTTGTATTTTGGAATGGTTTTCCCCCCCAAAGATCTGTTCTGGAATACTTTATTATAGTCCTTTCTCAATCTTATCCTTGGAGTTCATTTTGTGTCGTAGAGATTGGGACTGTGTAACAGGCTTGTGTTACTGAATCTGAGCATCTGCTGGTCACATCTTGATATCAACTCACTCATCATCATGGTTGTTTATAACATGACACCTGTCCATATGCTTGTTGACAGACTGTTGGAACCTTCTTGACCATCAGTGTTAGTTTCTGAGGGAGAATGCCTTCTTTTTGGGTATTCCTTCTCTTAACATTGCCAAGAGCCTACGGGAACATTTTGGGCCATGTGGCAGGAGTGTCTTCCAGGCGTGGTGTTGGCCCTTGATTGGCAATGAGCCAGAGGTAGGTGGGAGGACTTTTTTGAGCGGACAACAGGAAAACTAATGATTTGCTTGGACAGCAGGACAGGTATGCTCACACCAGTTTACTAGTATGGGGTAGGATTTGTTCTTTTATTTGTAAATTCTGCTGTTCTTTTAAAATTACTGCTAAATTCTTCAGTTGTTTAGTTCCCTGGCCGTTAGTCGGTCTGTGTTGGAAACTAAAATGACTTCAGGTCTCTCTTCCCTGCTGCATGGCTGTCATTGCTGTTGCAAACCATTTTGTTGACAGGAACTCATTGTTGGTTCAGTAAGGCTTCATGGCAGTTGAGAGACTATGTACCAGTGCTAATGAAAAGCCTTTGTGTGGTTTCTGGAGGCTTGGGCATCAACAGGCACGTGGAGAGGTTGCAGGGATAAAAATACAACTTGTCAGCTGCTGTGCTCTGAGTTACAGCTGTGTGCAATGCTTTCTCCTCTGTAACTTGTCTGCCACTTCACTATGAGGTGGAAGCAATATACCGAATTCCGCAAAACCCTCCCATTTGCTGCAGAGTTTTGATAACTTTTTTTTTTTTTTTTTAAACTGAAGTGTTTGTATGCAAGAATAGAGCAGTCAGACACAGTGGGAGATGGGTAAGCGTTATGCGCACACACTTATGATTGCAAAAAGAAGCTTTAGCACCAGTTTGTTATTGTAAAGTCTGAACTAGTGTTGGCTGTTTATAAAAAGGAATGGACTTTGCAGTGTTATTTTCCTATTTAAACATCAGCAGGACACTGGGAACAGATTACTCTGAGTATTTGAGTAAGTTGTGTTTGCTTAGTGTGCTTGGCAGCATTTCTTTCAATGAAAGTTTAAATTTAAGCTGTCCAAGTTTAACTGCAGAACTTTGTCCTTCATCAAGAAGGTAAGATGGCTGGAAAAAAAAAGTCTGTGTGTGTGGTTTCTTTTTCTTCTTGGTTTTGTTTTTTTTTTTTTTTTTTTTTTTTGTG
>WHYT01017702.1:261265-291569 GCA_009806455.1 Tetrax tetrax | reverse complement strand
TTTTTTTTTTTTTTTTTTTTTTTTTTTTTTTTTTTTTTTTTGGCAGTTATTGATGTGTATGATGTCAGTTGTCAGATCACTGTTGTACATGTGGCCAGAAGTGAGTGTGTTTTATTATCTTTATTTGGAAAGACTTTGAAACATGGAATGGTAATTTAGTCAAAGTCCTATCATAAATATTGCTTATTCCGAAGAGATTAATTTCTGCTGAGATGATCCCAAAACATTAACAAATAGATCAGTCTACAGCCTGTCTGTCTTCTGCGTTCGGCTGACCATATGCCAAATGTATGATCAGACTCTCTTTTGTTGGATACTATGGATCTTCCAACTTCAGCTCCACCTGTTGCACTGGCTTGATGCATTGGCAAAGCAGTAATAATTTCAAAGTGCTTCCAGTGTCTGAAAGTGGCATGAAACTTTCTAGTTCTGATAGCTGTAAACTCATATTAAAAACCAAGGATTCCTGAAACTTGTCTATTAGCAACCTCGAAGCACATTTTTCTATACAGTTGTAAAATTGGCACTAACAAAAAAAAGGTTTTATTTGAATAGTACACACAAGTTTACATGCAACCCCCAAATTGCCCTGAATTTGGTTTATCTGCAGTTTACTGTTTAGATTTTAATTAATTTTTTTTTTCTTCGTCCCTGGAGGCTGATTTGATACTTAAATTGAACTCAACAAGTGGTTCTCTTCTTGTTTCCTAAATCCTGGAGAAGTTGTTTGGTGGAGTTTTTTGGGTTGGTTTTGTTTTGTTTTTGTAAAACAAAGAAATTATATTTAGGCATAGGTCACTGCAAATGAGGTTGCAACAGTGTCATGGCCTCAGTGGATTTACTAGAATGTTCTAGAGTCTACTGGGAACCTTTTCATAACTCACAGTGTTTCTTCATGCCTGAACGAGAAGGAATTTGTTTATAACACCTGGCATAGATTAGGAAGAGACTGTGTTTGAACGGGAGTGTTTTGTCCAGTGGTTTCAGTTTAAACAGCATCCCGCTGCCATGCCATGCCATGCCCCATCCAGTGACAGCACAAGAATGTGTGGCCATGTAGTAAACTGGATTAGAGGACTGGGCTCAAAGTAACCTCCTTGGTTACATTGTTTTGTGGGATATCTTCTCCTTGCTCAATTATTTAATTTTGTTTTTCTCTCTTCTCTCTCCCCTCCTTTCTCCTTTCCTCTCCCCCTTCTCTCATCAGACCTGTTATTAATAAATAACTGCATCAATAAGGAGAAAGAGAGAGGCTGCTTTATGATATAGGGTAAAATAGGATTTAAATATTTTTTTTTCTCTAGTCTGATAAAACTGCAATACTGCAAGATCAAGGATTTAATAGGTCTAACGTATTCAACTTCAAGGGAAGGATAATGCCACGTGTTTCCATGCAATTCAGATGTTACACAGCCGATGATGTGTTGTTCTGTGTTTTGTTTTTTTTCCTTAAATAAATAAATCTAAACTCAATGTGTTATTTTCACAAGTCTTTAATTGTTTGTGCTGCACCTCGTTAGTGACAAGAATAGCATCTTGGAGAATCTTCTGAGCAACACAGAAATGGAGCATGTGTTTGCATTTATAGTGTGGTGTGATAGAGAGTTAATTGTGTGGATGAACTGTTCTGCAGGAGTAGATAGATGTTTTCTCCTTTGATGTTGTGCTGTTCTGTGGTGTCCTTGGACAATTACTGTGTGAGATGAAGTGTTCAGTTTGAAAACTTTAACTTAAGTAGACTTTAGAAATGGTTGGTGTCATTTGATGTCAAGTCTTGTTACCTTATTAAGTGTATATATACTTATATGTGTGAATGCTCTGCATTCTAGGGTTTTATGAAGGAAACAACAAAATGTTATAATCGTTGGAGCACATTCCTGAGAGGTTCTAGATGCCTTAACTTCCTTGAAGTAGAACAAGAAAGTTGATGTTTTTCACATGTTGATAACATAAAGGAAATAAAATGCATCTTCTCGCTTAAGAGCTTCATGGCGCAATTATCGAGAAGTAGTGGGTGGATGATAATGACTTCCAGTTATTGACTCGTCAGTGACTTTATAAAACAAGTTGGTGGTTTTGAATCTCATTCATGCTGAGTTGATAACGTGTGTTGCACAGTGCTGCTCTACATGGTGAGTATTAGTCACAGCAAAGGAGGCAAAAGACTCTGAATTGTCCTCAAAACTGAGTTGCTTTCTGTCATTCAAGTGATGTCTGTTGATGGCATATGGTAACTAATAGAAGAATGACATGAGAAGGAAGTTCTGGATTTTATGTCCCCTTTTTAAAGGAGAAAAAAAATCTTAATTTTTATTCACATCTTCTTTAGTTAATTTCTGCATTAGAAAAGCTTGATAAAGGAGTATCTGTTTCCACTTTGTACTGCTTTTATTGTAATGTTGCAGTACTTTCCTATAAGTAGAAGGTGAAGGCTGCCCTAACTCTGAGTGAGTGTTCAGTCACAGGGTGAGGTGCCTCAGTTTTGGTGTAGGAGTGAAGGGTTTCTGTCAATGGTGCTTCAAGTTAGTGCTGGTTTGGTGTGGGCTTGTTGGGGTTTTTTTTTGTGTGTGGTTTTTTTGGCTTTTTGTTGTGTTTGAGGAGAAAGTTGGTTTTCAGAAAAAGCAAGTGCTTTTGTGGTCTAGTTTACATCTAGATTTTAGAGAAGGTAGGTTTTCCTGTGATTTAACCATCCTCTGGTTGTTGAGCCTTCTCTTTCAGACTGTGCTTCAGAGGCTGGCTGGATGCAGGCACCATGTTCAATTTTCTTGCAATTCACTAGTGAAATTGTTTGCTTGTCTTTTAAATTATTCTCATAAGGCTTACATTTGGGGCGTATGATATTATTTTTTTAAGCAAGACATCCATCTTTAGTATGTTGGAAAACCAGCCCTTCTCCTTTGCATGCAAATCTGTGGGTTAAATGGGGTTCAGAAGCCCCTGTTGTATTTTAAGAGGGTAAATGTCTGCCGCTGTGTTTAGTCATTATCGTTCGTACCTGGAGGGAGCTGATTAAATGCATGTGGTCATTTCTTGCATGTATTTCATGTTTATTAACAATCTGCTGCAGGGTCTTATTTATAAAAAGTTAAAATGCAGTTGTTAGTTGCTGTGTGTGTGCTAGTGTCTGGCATGTGCAATATGGCATCTTTGTTGTGTTTCTGGATTGGAAATGTGATTTTTAGGCTCTGGGTTGTAGCTTTTTGTATTAACACTTGTATTTTGCAGTGTTTTTAATAAGTAGAAAAATACGCATATATATAATAGGGAGGGCAGGATCCGGCACATGTAAACTCCTAAACAGTCTGTGACAACTGGGAACAGAAGAGGTGTAAGAACTGGTTGTCATAAGCTTGCTGTGCTTGAAAGGCGTTCACCGGAGAGGGTACGCATGGCACCACTGCTTGGTCCGGCTGCGAGCCTGTTAAATGCCAGGCAGTGCGAATGTATTGAGTGTATTCTGCCTTGGTCAGGCTGCCAGTCTGGCTGCTGAAGGACGACAGGATTTATCTATTTTCCTCAACTGTGGCATAGGATTGGAATAGTTTGGATTATCATTTGGTCTGAAATGCCCTGGATGTTTTCCAGACACAAAGGGAGAAGGCTTCCTGCTCTGGACGTCCTGGGTTGTGTCGTTATTCCTGAAGCAGGTGTAATTATTGCACTGATATTGCAATGTTGACGTAAAAATCCTGGTAGAGTTGGTGCAGCTCCATGCAGCTGACGATATAACAGGTGAGGCGTGAAATAATGACACTGCCCTCTTACTTGATGTAAAAGTTTCCTTTTCGCTGCTGATGTTTTTACATTTAAATAGTCATCTCAATGTACTTATATCTTTTTCTTTAGCAATGAAAACACAGCCATATAGTACAAATGAAGGGTGGAGGAAGGGATAGGGTGCACAACCACACATTGCTTGAGTTACATTTGTTTTAGTATAAACAAATGCACTTTGCTCTGCCCTCCATGATATTGCTTCCTTGTGTAATGCTCATAGGCTTGTACCCTTCCTTCTGCAGAAATAAGGGGTAAGTTTTGGGCAAAACTAAATAAATAAAACCCCTGTGAATGAATTTTGTCACCTGTGTTCTATAAGCAGTTTTAGAATTTATATATTTTAATTTATATGAGGGGGTAAAAAAGTCTACATTCCTGTATTTCTGTCTGCCTTTCCAGCAGTGTGCTGCTTATCTTTGTGGCCCTCTGATTTTGGAGATGAGCTATGCGTCTTTTGACTCCCAAAAATGGCAGCTAGCATTTTGAGTTTTTTTTGAACTGGCACTGTAGCATTTGTGTCCTCTCCAGTCTCTCCCTCCTCCCCACCCCCCCCTTTTTTTTCTTCTGTATTTTAATTGTTTGCACTGTAGCATAGCCCCGAAGTTATTTCTTTTGGCACTTCGATTTGCTGAAATTGGACTGTAGAGAAGATGGAAAAACATTTAGTCATGCGTCTCTAGACGTGTTGCGTATCAGGAGTCCGCTTTCGTATTTGCAGGACACCTTCTCTAAGCTGCCAAGGGGATGGGAGAGTTGAGGTGGCTGAGATCGTTCCTAAACCGTTTCCCGTAGTAAAATGTATGCCTTTTTTACTGTATTAAGATCTGTTTGTAAGGTAGCTTGTATAAAGAGGTTGTCAGTTCACTCTATTTGGAAAGAAACACTAATTATGGTTCTCCTTAATGCACTGGGTTTTTGTTTCGGGTCTGCCATGGACCGCGTGTCTTGCCCATGAGCAAGACCCTTAATCCTGGTTTTCTCTGGGCTTCCTTTCATTTGTTGCCTTGTGTATGTAGACAGCAAGTTTGTCAGGTGGGACAATCTTTAACAATGCGTCCACGTTGTGTCTTTCAGGGTGCGAATCTCAATTCTGCCCTGTAGATGTTACCATAATATGAATGATGACCACTTATGTTGTGTAAAACTTGTGTTGTGTGTTTGTTTTTTGTGGGTGTCCATCCCGTCCCCCCGCTCCCCTCCTCCCTCCCGAGGTAGTTCCTTTGTAGGGAACAGATTGGCTTCCTTCTGATTTTGGACCTCTTTTATGATGAACTGAAAACTTTTTAGACATTCATTTCCTTTCTTGTTTGGGGAAGGCAGATATGTGTTGGGTTAAAACAATAATTAGGCTTGGCTGTTTATACAGGTGGTGAAACCATGGGCAGAAGAAAACAGAAGAATTAAATCTCAGAGTGAACTGGGAAGAAAAGAATAATACTTTTTTTTGCTTCAAGCTGCTGCTGAAGTTGAGGTGCAACATACTTTTCTAGTACCTCCCCTACTTTGTGTTTGTACAGTATGAGAATATTTGACAACATTGTGGCAGCCTCTCTTGCATATGCATTACAGAGAATTAATTTCTTTTGGTAGTAAGAAATTATTGAGACTCACATGAAAGAGGTAAATAAGCCTAACTTGAAAATTGAAAGATTACTAATAAGTTGTTGTAGCTCTACTTGAAAATATTTTGAAATCTTAAGTTTGCACGCTTGTGAATGGCTAGGTGTATGCTTACAGCATATGAGTAAAACCAATCTGTGCGTGCTAATGCGTTATTTTAAGTGCAGAACCACCTATCGAGTTCCTTCAGCATCGCGTGTACAAGACACAGCGGCACAGAGACACTGCTCTGCAAGTCTGCAACCAGACAATATTCTGGCTTCAGCCAAGCTGGGCAAAGAAGTTGCCTTACTACTTGTTTTTTTTTTTAATCTACTTTCCTTTCAATACCAACATCTTTTTGATAGGACTGGCTCAAGGAAAGCAACTGTGTGTGCGGTCACGCTGGCAAATTTCAGGGCACTAAAACATCTGTGAGGTAGTAGGAGACTGGGGGATGAGGAGCGACCTGTAACTGGGGATGGGCAGGAACAGGAGGAGGGGGAGGAAAATTCAACCAGGCTCAGCCTCAAGCGGAACAACACACATCTCACCCAGCCCAGTACAAAGGGCATATTTAAATCAAGATCCCTTCTAACACAACGTAGCTGGAGCTCTATTTGCATAGAGTTTATGGTTTGGCCTGGAACACTGTGTTTGTCGAGGGAGTACGTACTACACCCTGCACTGCCCTGGGAGTTCGGGGAGCTCCTCCAGCTGCTCTGCCTTTTGCAGTTTTACAGCCTTCCCTCAGTGCAGAGCATCACCGCTTCTTTAATGTTGTTTTTAGTCTGCTTTTTGGGATTTTTGTCCTTGATTACGTATCACACTACAACATACATACATCTCACATTATTGTGCAAACACCAGAATTCAACAGATGCTGACGACAGTGACCAGCTAATAACCATGAGATTGTGCAGAGCAGTAATTAGCTGCAAAAACACAGAACCAAAAGGGTTAAACAGCTCCTCTGTAACTCATCTTTTCAGGCCCCAAATTTCCATTCTCTCTCAGATTTTCTTCAATTTTAAATAATTACCTAGACTCAAAACTTTTTCCAGGGAAGCAAATGAGGCATTCTGGGGCTGAATTCCAAAACACATTTTCCTTCTTGCACACACAAATTACCAGCCTATAAAAATAGGTACAAGGAGACTGATACTATCTGCTTTCTTTTGAATATTACCAACACAGGTCCAAATGAGGAGAGCCTCTTTTATTCTGAAGGTTTGGAAGTGACGACTGTTTCTTCTGGAAATGTCCCTGAATTCCACAATTTGGAGGGACAAATAGCACAGACGATTATTTTATGTTTCTTCAACTAGGCTAGCATTTGACCCTTTGCACACTTGGGTAAAGGAAGGAACGATTTTTACCAGTTCATGATCTTTGCTAATTTGTGATACAGCAGAATTATGAGCGAGCCACATGCACCTCCAATTTAAAGGGAAAATAATTTCATGGGGAAACATCACTCAAGCTTTTCTGTCCAACAGTGACACGCTACTAAATCTTAGTTTGGTACTAAGAGTCCTTGGGACTCGGTGTTGAAGTAAATATAGTCACTGGTGGAGAACTTACCAAAAATTTTTGTACCCAGGGATAAGAATGTATCACAGGTGCAGATGAAAGCTGCCAGGTCAATGATAATAGAATGTGGTCTATCCTCCAAAGGAAGACTACGATCAGGTAATGAGCAATATTCATTTACCTGCCTTACTCAGACAGATCAATTTGAGCTAACCACACTCTTTGCAAGTATATGAACTGAAATGCCATTGAAGATAATGCTGGCGTTAATTTGCATTAACAGCAGAGTGCAGGCGTGCCAAAAAGTGTAGGATCCTATTCCATTTTGTCCAGAAAAATCATGCTCTGGTCACCAAAGACACATGTAATTGGTTTATCTAAATAGCTAATGGCATTGTTACACCTTTTAATTAACACTTCCCTTCAGACCTTGGAAGAGTTGAATCTGCAACTCAATTTACAATATACTATGATCATTTTAGCCCCAAAGTGAGGCCAGTCAGATTTTTTTTTTTTTTTCTTTTTTCCCCCCTGACCCTTGGCTGACTTCTGACAAAAAAATGGAATAAAAGTTAGTGAAATCTCAAACATGCTTTCTGTTCCAGAAAATCCACTGGTTTTGAACAGATGTTTGAGAAAAAGCTAAATTATCAGAAGCATCATATCTTTGACTCCAGAGAAAAATGTAGTTCCGGTAGGACATCGCTCCAGATAACTTGCAGGACAAACACTGACTTTAGAGAGACAGAAGGAGCCATAAGGAAGGAATTTAGTTTAACCAATGTTCTTGGCTAAAGCAGAATCATCTTCAGCAAAGAGTGATTTACGAAACTTGGAGCGGATTACTGTGTTTATTTGCTACATCAGAGGAGGCAAATTAGGTATTATCAGTGGTAAAAATACAAGCACAATATTAGAGATTTAATTATCTTAAGTAATCCTTTTCACTTCATCTTCTTGCTCTGCTTCCTAACAAGCTCTCACAAAAACAAAATCTCGAAAATTTGACTAGAAGACAGTCACAAGACTTGCACAAAAATCAAAAGTCCCATCCAAAACTTGGCACTAAAAACGTCTTTCAACTTCACACTCTGTAAAGCCCAGTATCATGTGACAGGTTCCCTGTAACAAGATGGTTTTATTTGGGAAGATTCTTAACTGTTAGAAGAGAACGATGCCAGATTGTGGAACCTACATTTGAGTCTTCCGCATCTGACTTGACTACACTTTTATTCCAACAAATAATATTTGCCAGCAGCTGAATCCAATGCATGCCATTTCTGAGCAGTTTTCTGCATTTTACAAATATATTACATGTGCAAGGGTACGTAGTGTACGTTTGGTGGAGATAGAAGTAAAATGTCTTTTTCCAACTTTCTTAAGATTTGTGTCTTTTGGAGTTAACGTAACATCTGGAACTGGAACTAGAAATTGGAAACAATTGAGATCAGAAACAAGCATACCTTTGTCAAGTCTATATTTGTTCAAGTCCTGGAGAAAATTTGAAAGCCAAATTTTCCAAATGATGTAGAACCGCTATTTTATCCATTAAAAGTTTGGAACCATCATCGCTGCATGATCTACTATTATTGGCCAGACAGCTGTCTGCCAAACCAAGGAGGAGTAAAATAAACTGCAAAAAACCCCAGAAAAGAACCTTACTTCCATTGGCATCCAGAATCTAAAAAGGGGACAGTGCAGAGGTTTTTTTTTTTTTTGCATTCATGGATTGATCTGAACTGTTACTCACAACAAAAGTTGTGTTTAGATGTTCAAGGAAGTTACCCCTTTTCTGTGTTCTTCTAAACCAGTTTATGCAGAAGTAGGACAAATCTTCAATTTCCTCTGCAGTTTTAGTGCTCTACTGAGCATAACATGGGGGTAGGGGGAAATCCATGCCTACTGCATTTAAAATAACAGCAGCAAAATTGTTGCCATGTCCTGCGCGTCACAGAATGTGAAACATCCAAGTATGGTTTTTCCTGCCACATCCCCCATCCCTGTTTTTAAGCACTGCTTCTGCACTTACCTATTTTGGCAAAGCCCAAGGACAATACCATGTGGGAGACTATTTCAATGCCACTTCTTATTCTAAAATCAGAAAATACCAGAAATCTCAATGGACAGGCTGTTTCTAATTTTTGTGGGTAACAAGCAGACTGCCATATTAATTCTTGCAAAGAAAACAGTGGTGAGTCAGCTGACAGATAGCCGTCAGAGTGGCTTGAATATGGTAAACACTGTTATGGAATTGAAACTGGTGTCCTATGGTATTAGACAAAATACAAGTTGGTATTTTAAAGAATGCTTAATCACAATATGAAACCTTCTCACTAACAAGACAATGCAAGTATTTGGTATTACAGAATCAGTCTAAAGAGGAGTAATATTTGAACAAGGCAGTCTGGTAGAATGGAAAATCAAATCCTCATCTGCCGAGTTCCTTCCCAGTACCACTGCCCCATGACAAGGCAGACTTTGCGAGCACCATGCTCACGAACACCACTACTCATCAAGTTAAAGCCGTTCATTTCTTAAGTCCTGCATCAGAATAGGTTGATGCAAACATGCTGTCTGAGCAGGCAGTAAACAAATTTGTTTCACTTAACCAGCCAAGGTGTATAAAAGGCTGAGGAGAGAGGTAAAGTATTTGTTCTCTAGTATCTGAACAGCTATGAGTAACGTGAGTCTGAGATTTTATTTAGCAAATGCTTTAACTGGTACTGCAGTAGTGATGCCACTGTGTTCTCATAAAAGGGCCATGGACCTGCCCTTGATGTGAATGTGCCTGCCATCAGCAACTGTATTTTTATGATATCTTCTCGGTGACTGAGTTGTTCTTAAGAAGCGGGGAAGTTTTCACCTTCCTTGTGGGGTTTACTGTCTATATTTAAACTGGGATTTTCAGTGGACCTTGGGAGCTTTGGCCACCACCACTGCAGTTTGGTAGAAGTTGTCAGTTGAACCTCTCTTGAAGTTCAGTGCAGGTTCTAATCTCCAGTGAGCACTGAACGCAAAAGTTGACTTTTAGGATTGGAGGATACTCAGCTTAACATCCATTTTCAAAGTGCTAGTTTTCAAAGCTGCTTGTTGGTGTTTGTCTGGAACCCAAATGCCCTAATCCCCACTAGACAGTGTATTTGTATTTAAGCTGTCATGTGCACTGTGGTTCTTCAATGGCACATTGCAGCAAAATTCTCAGAAGAATAAGCAAATTGTTGTGAACAGTGGTGTTCTGCTTTTGGGAAAATCCTGTGTATATTTTAACCTCTGTAAAATGCTCGGGTGAGAACCTGCGGTCAGGAAGAGGTGGGGGTTCAGCCTGCAGAGATAATATCTGTTTAGCGTTCGCCGGTCAGGACTGCATAAGGCTGCAGTCCTCACAACTGTTTGGCTGAACACCAGTTGTGCTTTGCACGGGGAGAGATTGCCAAGAGCCAGTTTTGCAATAATGTTTAGAAATTTCCTCTGACGAAACAGACCAGAGGAAAATTGCTTTATGCTCTAGTGAATCTGTGTTCTCCTCTAAATAAAACAGTTAAAGTCCTTGCGTTTTTTATCTAATGAGTATCTCAGCAGCTTGATGTAAGTGTCCTCAAATCACAGCTGATATTCTGTTTTTTGTTTAGTTTTTCAGCAGATCTTTAAATATGTTCTCTATGCTGCTTGGTGGTCCGTGGAGTGTTGGCTGCTCACATGGACTTGGCTGTCCTCCTTTCCAGCTGCTCAACTGTGTTAAAAGAAGATGAAATATGCTGTTCCATGTAACCAATTTCAGTATTTGCTGCAGGGGTATTCAGGACAGTCTGAGAGCCATTGCCTTGTGCACCAGGAGGGGAGTTCATATGGTGTGCTTACTGGGTGGTCTGTGGGAAAAGACAGAAAAATTTGAGGAACTCTCCTTTAAAATAATGTGTCCAAAGAAAAGTGATCTTGAACACACATAGCTTCCTTCCAGCCTCTGCAGGGATAGAAGTCTACTAAATTATGCACACAGAGCCCATTTAGCTTTTCTACTATGTGAAGATTTTTACTTGAAGTAGGTAATGTAACTGGAAACAGGACAAAACAGTAACAAATAAGTTCAGAGTGTGCTGTTGCAGAGTTTTAAAACATTTTATTGCCATCCCAGATAATCTGAACAAATCCTAAATTTCTGTGCTGGTTTTGGCTGGGATAGAGTTAATTTTCTTCAGAGTAGCTAGTATGGGGCTATGTTTTGGATTTGTGCTGAAAACACAAATGTTGATAACACAGCGTTGATAATACAGGGATATTTTAGCTACTGCTGAGCGATGCTTGCACAGTCAGGGCCTTTTCTGCTTCTCACACTGTCTCACTAGCGAGGAGGCTGGGTGTGCACCACAAGCTGGGAGGGGACAGAGCCGGGACAGGTGACCCCAACTGACCAAGGGGGTGTCCCGTACCATATGACGCCGTGCTCAGCATATAAAGCTGTGGGAAAGGTTGGCTGGGAGGCTGCTGCTCGGGAACTGGCTGGGCATCCGTCGATTGGCGGTGAGCAATTGTTTTCTTGTCTTTCTTGGGGTTTATTTCTCTCTGTTATTTCCCTTTTCGTTACAATAATAATAATAATAAGAATAGTTTAGGTTGGAAGGGACCTTTAAAGGTCATCTAGTCCAACCCTCCTGCGACTAGATCAGGTTGCTCAGAGCCTCGTCCAGCCTGGCCTTGAATGTAATATTTCAATTATTAAACTGTTCTTATTTCAACCCATGAGTTTTCTCACTTCTGCCTTTCTGATTCTCTTCCCCCACATCCTTCTGGGTTGGGAGGTGGAAGTGAGTGAGCAGATGCGTGGTGCTTAGTTGCCAGCTGGAGTTAAATCACAGCAGTCCCATAATTTGTATAAAGCACCGTTGCTGGACTTCTGAAGAACATGTTCTTCAGAGAAATTCTTTGGTATCTCTTGACCAAGGGAGATGAACTAATTCAGGTCAATGGAGATTAAATGGTATGTAATCAGTGCTATATTTTGTTGTTACTGCTAACATTATTATTTAAAAACTGTAGGCTGCCAATCAAAACCAGCAGTCTGAAGTAAATCTCTTGTCTTCCTAAAACCCTGTCATTATTGGAGGGGAACCCTACACGATCCAGAAAATATAACAAGATCTTCAAAAAACTTACAGCTTGTTTGTTTAAAAAAATAAAATCAAAGATAGCTAGCAGTTTATCTGACAATATTTAAACTTTAGTATTTGATAAAGCTAATAAATTCATCTGCTTCAGGAGGGCAACAAACAGTGATGTGAGTATTATGTTGCTGGGGAGAGTTTTTAAAACTGTTTTGTGTAAAACCAAGCATAAACACAAGCAACCCCACACCCTTGTAATTAGGCTTTTCAGTGAAATGGTGTGGGGAGTTTAGTCCACTGAGTTCGGGGGGTTTTTTTGTTGTTGTTTTTTGTCCTCAATTTCAAGACACACAGATTAAACTCCTTTGCTGAGGCAGGAATTAATTGTACAAAAGCCATACCTGGGGAATGGCTTTCCAACTGCTATTAAAAATCACCTGTTGCGAGCAATTCTGCAGTTTCTGTAGTGTGCTCTAGTATCTTCAGAGCATGTTTTCCTCTGCATCATCTCGCATTCCCTTCCCGATCAATGAAAAACCCAAGCCTAATCTGATCTAATTTCTGTAGTGTGTCCTTTCTCCAGTGGCTAAAAATAAATGATCTTCAGCCTCTCATAAAAGCGTTTACTGGTTGGACCGTTATTTTATTCTTCTTTATCTCACTGCCTTCCGAGCTCCTCTCCTAGACGAGAAGAGAAAATTTCATATGTTTTCTAAACCCACTTAAAACTTTTAAAATATACTTTTATATGGACCCTTTCCAGCTTGCTGGTGCTAAACCAGATGTACTTTAAACTTATATGATTTATTTACATAATGCCCCCCTCTTCCCCCAAACATATTTGTGGCTAAAGTCATGTCCCTTCTTGTAGGTACACTGGTGGATGAACAGCGGCCCATTTTACTACAGCCTGATGGCAAATAGATCACTGAGATCCTGGCTGTCATCTAATATTAGCAGTGATACTGAACATAATACTTAGCACATACACATAAAACTAGCACCAAATGTCTTTCATAATATGGGATACTAGTGTAGATTGGATTACTTTGCCCTGGTTTATGCCTGCTGTAACCATGTTAGCAATTTGAAATATAGACTGGTAAAGAGTAAAATTTACAAAAATTGCCTGACATCTGTTGCACACAATGTGTATAAATGTGGGGTATTCTTAGTGGTTTAAAATAACATTCCCATCACCCTCTGGATTTCAGGCCTTGATTCTACCTAAAATCAGATAAAATGGAAATTAATCCCCCTTAGTTGATAACCAGAACACTTTCTTTCAGTTTGTAGAGGCAGATTGCTATCAAATGGATTGAGCTGGAGGGTTAGAGGAATAGGATGGAGTTTGGGGAAGGAGTATATTTTCCTCTTGAAGTGGTACCATAAACCAGCTGTTACTGAATAGCTGTTCCTTCACAGCTTACTGATCCGCACTGACTCCCTGATTCACGGAGAGGAGAAGTCTTAGCTGTGTGAGGAATGAAAAGCTGAGTGCATCATGGAGTCTTCTGCGGGAAGATCTTCAAGTGCCTTGCTCAAGCATGAGTAGGCTTCACAGCAACTCTTTGAGATAATTAACAGCAGAAGAAAGGGTATGTTTGTAACGAGGAGATTGGGCTGAAGCACCTGCTCAGGTTCACTAAGGGGGTATATGTGGGAGTGAAACCAAGGAGCTCTAATTTTTTTAGCCCTGCGCTCTACAAACTGCTACCACCTACCTCTGTGTTGCAGCAAGAATATTCTATAATTTAGTAATTACACTGGGAATTCACCTTATCTACAATAATATGTTTTGAGGATGAAAGCAATAGCTCTCTATTCTTTGGAGGACTGTGTCTGGCAAGTTTAAACTCGGGTTGAGTATGTGCAGTTAGTACAGGAAGATCAATGTTTAATCTGTCTTTTGAAGTTGGTGATTTCAGATTCTCTGCAGCAGCTGCCAGTAAAAATGACTCCGGTCCAGAACGCAGAGGTTAGAGAAATACTTTTTTTTTCCTGCTAAGTATATGACAGTTGCATTAAGAGAGCAAAATAAATGTATATTTGTGGGATTTGTACATGCCATATTCCCATCTTACCTAGCAAGGTGTCAGACTGGGTGTTTGAGTTGTGCCTAATTTTAGGAGATAGATTTGGCTAAACTCTTGATTACCTTCCTTTCTCTTCCATGCCTGAATCTCTCTCCTTTTTAAGGTCTTTCCTGTGTTTTTATGGCTCCAGTAGCATCTGTGTGTCCTGTCATATGAGCTTCCTGCTCCACCAGCTGCTAAGCCATGGCCCCTTGAGCTAAGCTGTGAAAAATGGGGCTAACACCCAAAAGAGTAATAGCATGTGGAATAAATTCCTTCTTTAGGGAAGGAAGTTACTCCTTTTGGAAGGAGCCTTATGCTACACTCAAAGGTCTAAGCCTCCTTATGCTCCGAAAGTGTTAGAGCTGGACAAGAAGGATCACTTTATGCTGTAGAACCAGTTTCTCTGATTAATTTATAGCTGCTAGGACCCTACCTACGTGGTCTTGTTTCTGCATAGCAGCTATTTTTAAGTATAGAAAGCTGATGCATGCTTACTCTATATTCTGTCATAGAGTTTTCATAAGATTATACACCCTTGGGTACAAAAGTTTTGACGTGTTTGTTTTTTAGCATCTTGTGTGCCTGCGGCAGGGGTGGAGTGTGGGGGAGTTGGTTTTGTTCCTTGGTAATTAATGTTTTTGTGATTTGGGACATTAACTACTGCAAGAATTACATGCTTGTCATAGTTTAGCCATGCTCCGGACCAAGCTGCACACTCTCCACCCTCCAAGAGAATGGGGGAGAGGTACATAACAAAAAGGCTTGAGATAAGGACATCCAAGTTATCGTTATGGGCAAAACAGGCTCATGTTAGGGAAAACTATTTCAATTTATTATTAATAAAACCAAAGCAGGATAATGAGAGAGAGTACAAAACCAAGTTCCCCCCACCTCTCCCTCTTCCCAGGCTTTAACCTAATTTCAAATTATCTCTACCTCCTTCCCCCACCCCTGAGCAGCACAGGGGGGAACAGAAAATGGGGGTTACGGTCAGTTCATTGTTCATCACTTTACACCGCTCCTTCCTCCTTCGGGGAAGAACTCCTCACATTCCTCCCCTGCTCCATTGTGGGGTCCCTCCCATGGGCTACAGTCCTTCACCAACTGCTCCAGTGTGGGTCCTTTTCCACAGAGTGCCGTCCCTTGAGAACAGCTGCCCCAGCGTGGGCCCTCCACGGGCCACAGCCTCCTTCAGGCATCCGCCTGCTCCAGCGTGGGCTCCTCCACGGGCTGCAGGTGGATCTCTGCTCCTCCGTGGGCCTCCATGGGCTGCAGGGGCACAGCCGGCCTCACCATGGGCTGCACCACGGGCTGCAGGGGAATTCTGGCCAGGAGCTGCATTACTCCTCCCCCTCCTTCTTCACTGACCTTGGCATCTGCAGCCGTTCCTCTCACAAGAAATTCTTCACAATCGGCTCAGGCAGACGCCTCTCAGGTTCTCCTCACATCTCATCTCCTCTCCACTTCTTGCAGCCAGGCCGGGCTGAGTTGGGCCCAGTCGGCCGCCCAGCGGGAGGCCAGAGGGTGAGGCCTGCAAGGCCCACAAGGCTCGTGCCTTCCCTTCTCTGCCCCTGCTTCAACTTCTTCACTCCTTTTTAAATTATTTTCCCCTTCTTAAATACGTTATCACAGAGGCATTGCCGCTATTGCCAATGGGCTCAGCACTGGCCAGCAGCGGGTCCACCCTAGACCCAGCCAAGTCCACTGGAAAAAGGGGAAACTTCTATCAGCTTCTCGCAGAAGCTGCCACCATAGCTCCATCCACCACACAAAACCAGGATAATGCTGTTCTCTCTGCCCAGCAGTACAGATGGCTTAACCACAGAGGTCCCCTATGCATTTGTCCTGTTAAGAATTGAAATAATATTTAAAATATAGGTTGCTGCACATACTGTAATTTAGGACGGCTATTTTAGCTTGTATGCTTATTAAAATGAGATCTTCATTTTACGTTGTGTACCACACTCCCAAGATCCTTGGTCATTTTTCGTAAAAGCACAGTTAAACCTTTCCATGACCTTTAGCCTAGTTTAAGAATTGTTAAGTAAGGCTTTTCTCTCGTGCTATACATAGGATTTCTGTGTGTTCTGCACTTCTGGTGCTTTCAAGAGTAGGAATTGTGCACGTACTCGAGTATTCTCATGTCTTTCTATTTCAGTTTTAAGGGAAAGGAGACAAAATGTAGGCATGTCAACAAGTATGAAGCAGTAGTATAAATATAACTTTTAAAAACTCTCATGCTCAGCTTGTCTTGGAACTGTGGCAGCTTTGCAGCAAACCAGCGACTGATGACACATGCTCTGTTGATTATAATTCATGATCATCTTAGTCCTAATATGTAAATGAGTTGAGCTCTGTCAAACTGGTTTTCAGAACTATTACTGAAACTAATAGCAAAGATCATATAGTGCTATTTTTAGTTGTTTGTCCCATGTGAGTGTGCTGGTGCCAATGGGTGCCCCTGAAGCACTTCATAAAGTTTAAGTGCTGTAGATGGGATTGGTACAATTAAAACAAAAAAAAAGAAAGTTAATGGCTGAATTCAGAAGCAACACATGCCTGTTCTGTTGGAAGGTAGTTATAGCTGGAAGATGTGCCCAAGAGCATTTAGGAGATCAAGAGCAAAGCTGTAAATTGAACCCGTGCTTGATTCCTGACCGGCTTGTTTCCTTTTCTCCGGTTAATAGACTGATGAGAAGCTCTATTTTCACGCTGTTGTGCAATAAGCCTCTGTAGATAGCTCCATTATCAAGTTGAGGGTGTGTTTTCCAGTTACCAGAAAACCACTGGAAAATTGGTGGTTTTCTGAATAGAAATAATATGTCTTTCTAGAATGCGACATTGTTGACCAAATACATGATCCAAATGAGATTGTAGAATTGCTGCAAGAAGTTTGTAACTTTCTACAGATTAGACTGTTATCTGTATAGAGTTCATTTGATAATTTGTTGGATTTCACGTTCTATTTTTGCTTTGTCAAAGGATTGTGAACTCTAGCTATGTACAGAGGTTTTAAATATTGCCTATTATGGAAAAATATGAACTGTTCTAATTTTACTGAAAAAGAATACAGCTTTTTTTTTTTTTTTTTAATAACTACATTAAAATGTTGTCCTTTCAATTGGGTGGTAATAGACTGGGTATAAACAGTTTGTCTTCCACATTCATCATTCATCCTGTTACTGTTTATTCTTTTATCTTTTCAAAATAGAAGCTGGTATTTCCCTTTTCAAGCAATTTGCAGTTGTTGGGAGTGTTGCTGATCAAAACAGAGCATAATGTTAAGTGTTCCTTTGAGAGTCTCCTGACTTTCTAACTGCGGAATAAATTCTTAAGCAAGGGATATTCTCTCTTCTTGTGTAACAGATAAGCTCATTTGAAAGTCACTGTAATCAAAGTTGTTGCCAGATTTTTTTGAATCTCCCTCATCCCTCTGTTCCTCTCCTCAGAACCTGCCCTTTCAATTTGCCTTGTAAAGAGCTGTGCCGTAAAGTAAATGCACCAAGAATAAGAGTGTGTTCTGGAACGTCAAGCCCAGTTCAGGACTGAGAAGACAGCATACTGTAAAAGGAGATTGGTCCGCACGTTCTTGGAAATGAACCTTTGATTCTACATGTGCGTGGGATTGAAAATAAACAACCTTGCATCCTGTATCGGTGGGATGATCTTGACTCTCTAGGATGGTTTGTTGATGGCACAACAAGTCACGTTTTCGGTTGATGCCATTTGTTTTGTTGCTTTTTGAGCTTTCTTTGTTTCTCATGCTAATGCTTTAAAAAACCCCATTGGTTATGATCACACAGAGTATAAATATATCTTTTGAATTGCTGAACTGTTGAGTTTAGTGATTCTATGAAACTAAATGCTATGCATCTGTCCTTCTAGAAAGGCATCTGTTTTCTTGGTTGCCTCTTTCAGATTTATTGCTTAGTAACTGGGAAAGTTGGGAACTTGAAAAGCTCTGTGAACTTTTCTTGCGTCATCTTGGATGTTGTATTTAGTCAAAGCTGCAGAGTTACCAGAGCTAGCTTTGCCTGCTAGTGAGCCATCGCATTCTGACCTGATGTGATAAATGCAAGGCCATGGAAACAGAGCATTTGATCACTCTTCTGACTTTTGCATTATTTTTAAAGTTGGGAAAGCCTGTGTTTCTTCAGCAGCATTCCAGGCAAGAGTCAATGTTGAGAACCACTTACTTGTTTTGATCACTGGTTTTTGTTTTCTCTTTTTTTTTTTCATGCCAGTAATGCTTTAAAAGGGCTCTGCAAACATTTTTAATAAAATTTGGACTGAATAAAATGGACTGGTAGGGATGAGCAGACAAGTGGATATGGTTTTCAAAATCACAGTTCTGCCTCCTCTCTTCTATTTTTTCCAAAGGAAATTGAATACTCATTTATTCTTAAAAGGGATAAACTCTGGCCATTTTCAATGATCAATCAGTTTACATCAGTGTATAACTGCAGTAAAATTTTAACAATTGCAAGCAGGGCAGTGTAATTTCCCCGCTGAGTGTTTGTAGCCAACACAATGCGGCCGCGCTTCAATCAGGACAACTCTGAGGTACCAAAGTGACAGAGAGCACAGTGGTTAATGTGTTATCTGTATGCTGCTGCCCTACTGTGTGCACCAGTGGGAAAGAAATCTCTTGAAAGGGATGGGGAGCTGGGATAATATTGATACTGATTGGATTAGACATTGTTCGTGTCTGATTTCTAGTTAAGAAGCTGTTGAGTTCCTCTGCTGTTGATTGGACTTGATATTTCAGGTTCCTTTTTTCTTTGTAGTAGCCTTAATAATGGCTTCAGCTTGGAAATGTCTAGATGAAAATCCATCTATTCGTATTCCTCAAAACACATTTTAGGGATAATATTTTTTAAAAAATTGTACATAGACTTTTTATGGCTTTGATATTTGGCTGGATATGGGGCTGGTTTTGTGAGGCAGTGTGCATAACTTGAGAAGTTCTCTGCCCCAGAGAACTTGTGACTTAAACAGAGCCCGCTAACATCAGACTTTCCAAGTATTCAAATGGTTTGGTACAGTGCCACTTAAAATAGACATGGTTATGGGGAACCAATGAGTTGCAGAGAAGAAAACAAGCACTTTGCATTCTAGACATTTTTTCTTCTGTTTTCAATAACTAACCTGTTGGCTTTGATGGTACTATTCCTAGTGTTTTGAAAGATGACAGAGAGGAGGAATTGGCAAGTTAGGAAATGATATAGGAGCGATACTGGGACTTAACTTCTTAACAAATAATTCTCCAAGCTGTGTAAACTTTATTGATTTAAATATTGTAGAAAACAAAGATATTACATTTTCAGTGAAACTTTCATGATAACAATTGTCTGTGTCCTTGCTGTCCAAGATCCTCACTAAAACCACCAGCTGATTTAAATTTTCCATATTGCTTTCACCAGCATAGACTTCCTCCAAAAAGAAAAATAAAGCCATCTCTTTCCTGACGTTGGGGGGGGGAAGCCGTGCAGGATAGTAATAAAAAGGCTGAATTTTAATGCATGTTTTTGTGTTCATCTGAAGCTGAGTTATAGATTGTAACTGAAGTCCTTGCCCTGCATGTAAATACCTAAGCTGTTGTCAGAGATGTCCTTCACTTTGCCCTGGGCAGTGGCACAGACCCTCCAGTGCGCGTGTAGCTGGAGCCGGAGTTCATGAACAGGCAATAGCGTGTGACGGGGCTGCCAGCATAGCAGACCTGCAACTCCGACCTCATATAAGTTGTCTTCCTCAAAAAATGCAGGAGGAATTGAATCTGAAAGACAGTGTCAAGAGCTACATCTCATATATTACATACAGTAACATGAATTTGAAGCTAAAGGTATTTGTATCACAGACTTAAAGCCATAGAAGATGGAAATATCATACCTGTTGTTGCTGCTCTGTTCTGTGTGTTGTTCCTTGAGTTCTGTGTGTTGTTCCTTGAGTTCCTCATGTTGTTCTGCTTAGGCAAGTGTTTGGGTTGCTGCTGGATGCACATTGGAAGAGCAGCATCAAGTGAATTGGTTGTATCTACAGCTAGGAGTAGGCAGTTGACTGGCGTAGAACTCCAGCAGCTACCACTTGAGGTAGAAGAATTGGGGGAAGAAGTGGGAAGGGTGGTGGGGTTCAAGGTGACAAGCAGTAGAGGCAAATGAAAATAGCTCTTTGTTTGATGACATAAGATCCCTACCAGACTTTAGGAATCAAAGGAGAAGCTGTGGGAGCTCCATTACTTGCAGCATCTAGTGACTTTTTCTGAAATAGTGGCATTCTCCTTATCTGCAAGTGGGGTTCACAGCTGTCGCTAGTGTGGTGGCATCATTGTACCTGGCTGCTGCCTTCCCAGCCATGTCTGCAGATAGCTATTTCTCTTGTTTGCTGCTGGATGAAGAAGCAAGCCTGCACTTTTAGTTGAGAAATGAAGTGGTTAACTTGGCCATCAGCCTGGCTGATATGGATGAGAAGGAATGTTCTGTGGTATGGCTACTTAAATGTCCTCTTCTGGAAGAAGCAGGTGGGCCAGTCATACCTTTGTGTCTCTTTGAATCAAGCCTCCTGCACCCATAGTGAGTCCTTCAGAGGATCTTTACAATCTCCCTCTCCAAGAGTTTTGTAATATTCTGCATGGGTAGTGGAAGAAGGAGTTGTAGTACTCATACCTTCACACCTTTCCCTCTCAGAGTATGGAGGGACAGCCTCCATTGCAAGCACAGATTTATCTCTCTGAGTATAATGGCAAATGAGATCTTGTATGATAGAAAAGTTGTCTTGTCTATGCTAAAATCTCTGAAGAGCCTCAGTTTGAGCTGAAGACACTATCCATATCCTCTAGATACAGAATCGGGCCTGCTCTTCTCTGTGTCTTTTACTCCTTTGTCATCATCATGTGGAGGAGGAGGTTTTTGCGTAGTGTGTATTTTTCTGTCATATTCGCACTCAGTGCTTTAACATCTGTAGATGCCAATAATACTAACATGTTTTCATCTTTTTTTTTCTTCTTCTGTAGCATCTCCCTTTCTGCTTTTTGCCAACCGGCGGGATGTTCGACTTGTGGATGCTGGAGGCACGAAGCTGGAGTCCACTGTGGTGGTCAGTGGTTTAGAGGATGCTGCTGCGGTTGACTTCCAGTATTCACAAGGCATCGTTTTCTGGACAGATGTGAGTGAAGAAGCCATCAAGCAAACTTACATTAACCAAACTGGGAATGTGGTGCAGAATGTCATCATTTCTGGTCTGGTTTCCCCGGATGGCCTGGCATGTGATTGGATTGGGAAAAAACTTTACTGGACGGATTCAGAAACCAATAGGATAGAAGTAGCTAATCTCAATGGAACATCTAGAAAAGTCCTCTTCTGGCAAGATCTTGATCAGCCCAGGGCAATAGCTTTGGATCCTGCTCATGGGTAAATATTAATTTGACTTAAATGCTTAAATGGATACACTGATGATTTATGTTGAGTTTTTAGTTCTGAAAAAGAAACATAGCCTTTTGTTTCAGTTTACATTTTCCCAAGGTATTTTTCTCAAGAACCATAGCTGAACATATGTTTGAGCTTAAATATTTTGTGGTGAGAAATGACAGCCCAGACAGAGAGCCAAAAAGAAAAATACAGCTGTTCTTAGGTGCCAAGCCAAATATTCAACCAGTATGATTGCCTAACTTATTCCATTGCACTTCTGAAAAGTAATTAATTTTCCAAGGCTTTTTCTTATTGTTATTTTCTCAATTACCTTGTCTTGATAAGTTAACTTTCATTTGATATGTGATGTCTATTTAATGCATCTAGTCAGCAAGATGGGTAAATCTGCATGAGTTGAAACAGGAATTCTCACTTGCTATGCTCTGGTAAATGAAATCAGGGTATTTTTAAGTGATGGGGTTGAATAATCATGTTTGTGCAGGCGAGTAAAAGAATTGCGGTGAAACTGAAGACTCTCAGTGCTGTAAGGTGAACAGGTTAGGAAGGGGTAAAAGGAGCAGGCTGGATCACTTCTAGTGGTCTTGAAAATAATTGCGTCTCTGTATGGTTCCTCCCTCTGTCTTCAATATTCCCCACCCTTTCACATGTGGTGTTGGCTATCCCTGTGCACAAATAGTACTGGTGGTGTGCAGTCTGGGGCCTCATATTCATTGTAGTGATGACTGAGATCTGCTGTACTAGATGGACCCCTGGGATAAGGGGAAAAGAGAAGAAGTGAGGTGCACTTCTCTTGCGTGTACAAATTCACACATGTGAGGTGGTTTGCCACTAGTCTGCTGCTGTTTTCACAGCTCTTTCTCAGGGATCACTTTGTCTTCCTCTTCTGTACAGTACGTGTAGGTAGATTTCTCATCTGTGAGAAAATTGGCATCAACTGACATTTTCGCTGAGTCTGACCTCTTTGCAAAGGGATGCTGAGCTAATACAAGGGGCTAGGATAAACAACAAATATAAAATAGTTTGTGGTTTATCCTGCACTGGGAGATAGACAGTCTTTTGAGAAACCACCTTCTTCAGGTGTGTGAGAAGTGAAAATTGAAACTAAGCATCAGAGGGTAACTTAAGATTGCTGTGTCGGCAACTGCTGACACTACAGACTGGAACTTTGTCAGGTTGGTTTTGTAGTAGTTCTTGCATAAGGCTTCCCAGATGGATGGGAACAGTTATGGGTACGTTTATGATTAATACATAAAGGACCTACAAGTACTAAATGAAACTGTGCGTACCCAAAGAAACAAAATCCTTCATTTTGTTCACACATCAAATGTTAGCGGTGCTGGTATCTTCAGATAACTACTGGAAGGATACAGCTGTAATCGGTAAAAGGGAAAGTGGAGTGACTTTGTTGGACCAAAGGACTTTTCCAGACCTAAGAGGACCTTGTCCTCTTAATCCTGGCTTCACTATGGATGCCTTTAGTTGAAAGGAATTCTTCCTATAGCAAATTGCTGTATGGAAGTATTTTAAATAAATTAGCAAGAATTCTGTGTGTATCCTGACAGCAAGCGATCTATGCAGAATTAATTAATGCTGAAGACTGACTTTAGATCTGAGTTTAGTAGTATGATTCAAAGAGGGAATATGATGTTGAGTATTTTGTAATGAGGTTGATAAGAGAGAGTGGAATGGCACTTTCCGTGAAATACCAATGCCAGGTTGACATCTTGTAAGTGGATGCAGTTCCTTGCCTTTTGACTGTTTTCTTTAAGGTAGCTTAAATATTGGTTGTGGCAATACATTTCATGCCATATTTGTGCTTTTTGACTCTCCTGTTTTGAAAGCCTGAAGAGATTAACTGGAGATTTTGGGTAGTATATTGCTCCTATACTACAGGAAATGCAAAATTATTATTTTTAATGAAAACTGGATTAGAACAACTAAGGGAGGAAGTATTGTTGGTACAGGTCAAAAGGAGAGCTTTTTTAAAATCATCAGTGGTGATGGTGAAGTTGCAGTGCTGCTGCAGATCTAATCCTTGTTTGTGTTTGGAAGCAGGAGGGTTGCAGGCGTGGTTTATTTTGGGTGACTTTGAAAGGCAGTTCTTCACAGCAGTACACTGCAGAACAGATGTGCAGCATTTCTTGAACAGACACACAATCCAGTAAGTGTAACAACTGAAGGCACTGTTTTGGTGTGTGTGAGGTATCTTATATTGGTTTTGCCCTTCCGTAGGTCTGTAGTAGCCTATTCTTTCCTTGCTGGAGGACTTATCTACTTTTAACTATCTTGTAGTTACTCCTCCAGAGAAGGTGTGCAAGTATGAGCAGCTACTGTGGAATGGGCCAATATAAGGCACAAGATTCATTTGCCAAAAATGTAGATGCCTGCATGTGAGCTGGTCACCTTGAGACTTTCTGATTGATCGATGAAATTTGCTCGAGATGAGGAGAGAATGGCAGTTCTGACTTTTGCTCGGATCAGTTCCTTGGATTGCTAGTGCTGCTGATCTGAGCATTGGTTCAGTCTACAGGTTGCTTTTTTTTTTCCTTCCTTCCATTGGGAGCAACAGCTTAATGTGAAACACCTCTATTGTTTTTAATTGAGGCAGAGGTTTCTAATTGTTAGCCGGTTTGATTTGTGTATTAATCCGGTGCAGCAAAGCAACATAAATAAATGGCCTGTGAATATGCATTATGAAGATACATATATCCTTTATAATTAAGCAATTCATCCCCACTATAATCTATTAATATCAGCCTCCAAAGAGCTACTCTACTGGGTGGAAGTGACAAAACCCAGTATTGCACAAGGCTCCTATTGAATTAAAGGCAGATATGCCCAAATAAATATCTAATATGGTAAACAAAAAAAAAGTATACATTGTGTCTATTTGTGGAATAAAACATTCAAATTTAATTTGCTTTTACAACCACTTCATTTCACATGGTAGTTCTGAAGTATTTCATAGGTGTGTCTGTGAAGTGATCATTGCATTTGATTTAGGCACAGCATGCTCTGGATTTGACTCACCTAAAACCAGTTGTTCCTTGTTTAATGGTATTTTCTAGGGAAGGAAAGTGTATGATAGTAGGAAAAAAAA
This sequence comes from Tetrax tetrax, assembly GCA_009806455.1. Lineage (NCBI taxonomy): Eukaryota > Metazoa > Chordata > Aves > Otidiformes > Otididae > Tetrax > Tetrax tetrax. The sequence goes on along the minus strand of WHYT01017702.1, from coordinate 266,959 downwards.
GAACCATTTAGTACTTTTTCATTTGTCTTTTTGTTAGTATGCTTTTGTGATTAGGTGGCTAATGCAGTTATTACAACTGACAGAAGAGTAAGATTTGTTCTAAAATAGAAGAGAACAGATTACAGCGCTTGAGTAAGTTTGTAGGTTTTTTCCCCGGATTATGAAATCTGATAAAATTTTGACTAGGAGTCTTAAAACTGCTTGGTGCAATCTTAAAGTTGCTAGACATGTGCTTTCAGTCTGGAAGAACTTCCATAGATGTGATTTTTGACCTTTTAGCAGTTTCTTCTAGAGAACTGGGAGGAAGCTTAGAAAATGAGGAAGAAAACTTTGTTAGGTATAGGCCAGCCAGCTTCAGTTTCCAGAAGAAAAATGGGACAAAGAAGCAGTTTGAAAATGCTTAGCTGATACTAGTAGTACCCAAACATAGGTTTCTTATGAATGCTCTGTGTCAACAACTCTAATGTCTTTCTGTTGACAAAATAACATGTCCTTCTGCAGTTTGGTGATACCTTCTCTTCTCTTTTAAGTTTAGTAAGGTTGTTCTGCAGAGATGGATGGAGGACTCCATTTCATGTTGTTGCACTTGCAGTGGGATGTTACGCCTCATGTGGCGTTTGCCTAATAAATAATTCCATTTTGAGTGCAATTCTTCAAGATCTAGACTAGTTGGAGAAAATAGAGGAGAACATATTGAATATACAGCGATCGTCTCTCTGGAATGTTATAGGTGTAATGACCAGGCCGTAGGGCTTGAGGCGTGGATTAGTTGACTTCTAGAGATTCCTTTTGAAGCCTGTTTGTCTGTGATTTCTGGCTGACATTGAAAAGTATGGTTTTTAAAAATATTTTGATTGGCTAGCTAAATAGTAAGTTGAGTATTTTTGGCATAATGACACTTTTAAAGAGAGCTTCATCGTTTCCACGCTCAGCCTACCTTCTTCTTTAAAGGCGATGCTTATCTGAAAGTTACAACTCGAAAGAGAGATGCCCGTGTATCTCTCCCAACAATCATTCATAACATTTCTAAAATTTCTTTTCTTTCTTTTAAGACAAGCTGTGAGAGACTATTGCAGATCATCTAAGGGTCGCTACTCTTCCCAGAGCTAGCGAAAATCATTAATTGTACAGGATTTTCTGATGCTCTGAGAGAGTAGGCAGCTGCTTAATATGTAACATGAGGTTCTTTCTCATACACCTTAAAGCTTTCTTGCTGGATCCACTACATATTCTAGGAACCAAAGGAGGGAGAATATGTGATAAATCAATTACTCTGCTTCCCTGAAATTAAGGATAAACTAAGCAGACAGAGGAGAGTACAAAACATTTTTCTGCAAATTCACTGACATTTTGTTCTGAACATCCAGATCCCAGACCCAGAGTAGGTTATGTGAAGCTGAGTTTATTAATGGAAGGCATTAGGCTAAAATTCTTGGCACTGTTTTGGTGAACATTGGCACTTACATACATTCTTGCTAGGCAGACCCCTAATGGGGGATTCAGTAGTGTTGATGATACTTTATTAAGTTTGAGTTTGCAATCTTTGCATGCGTATTTCTGTATTTTCAGGACAGCAATTTCTAACAAAAACTAAGGTAGTGTATGTAAAGATTTTACTCAATCCCAACTAAAGAGAGAGCTCAAGTTCTGTGCAACGCAGTGAAAAGAACCTAAATATCATGAATGTTTTGTGAAGAAGCAGGAATGCATTTCAGAAACAAGTCCTTATCTTGTGTCGAGGCAAGCAAACTTCAGTTTCCTGAAAATAAATTTTCAAAAGAATGCATAAATGCATAGCCAAAACAAATGACTTAATTCTCAGTCCTGTAGAGAAGGACTTAGATGTGAACAGCCTAAAATGTTGACAAGGTTCATTAAATCTAGGACCTCTAAATCTAAATCTCGAGGCTTGCTACCTTCAGCCTGTACCACAGGGCTCAGATTCTGAGAAGCTGTAGCATATCCTCATTCATGATTTTTCACTGCTAAGTGCTAATGAAGTAGTTCGTTTACATTATTAAAGCCTACAATGTATCAGAAATATCTACTTTGGTTAATACAAATCTTGAATTTGTGATGGCTGCTGTGGTATCTTCTAGAGCAAGCGTACTGTTCAAGTTTAGGCTGTATTTGCTGTGGTTTGGGTTATTCAGCAGGCAGTACTGCTTGAGAAGTTTCTGCCTGCTCTGTTTGCTGAAGCACAAAGAGTGAAATGGTTATTTTAAAGAAAAATAGAAATTGATTGCCTCAAAAAAGCCATGCTGTCTTGTGGGATTTTTCTGTGTGTGTAACAGCAATCTTCACTTGGTGTAGTCACTGGGGCTGTTGAATTGGCCATACCCAAGCTGTCGTGCTAACTCTAGTGGGTTTGCAGAAATTATGTTCATGGAGGAGAGCAAGAACCTTTGAATTGGTTTGACTGGCTGAAGGAAAGCTGCATGCCCCTTTCTACATTTCCTTCCTATTTCTTAAAATGTCTTTCATGACGTGATGTGGATCTCGGGCAGTGGCACTGCCACGTACTAGCGCAGAAGCTGACTTCATTTATGGAGCAGTCTTCCCCTTTTGGAATAGCAGAGGCTTTGGAGGGAAGGAAATAAGATGCAAATTAGAAAACAGCAATACAAAAAATATTGAGTACAAGGAATAAAGCTAGTCATCATCAGTTTTGGCATTCTGCAGAATGGCCATTTAGATGTTAAAACAAGTCTAATCAGGTTCTGAACAGTGTTAGGAAAGTGTATGCGGTAGCCCAGCCTAACCATCGCTTCAGGTTGCTTATGGCAAATTATCCAAATGCAGGCAGTGGCTGTCATTGATGTAAAGTATATTTGCTACTGAAGGAAGGAAAGGATTGGATGCCTAAATATGCCAAATATTAAAAAAAGGGTTTAGAATGGACAGCTATCAAGATCAGAAAGCTCTCAGTTCATAGTCTAAAATGAAAAGCCTCAGCCACGCCTAGCTGTTAATCCAGCATTTCCTCAGTGTCGCAGCAAAACCATGAACCAGACCTGTAGCTGTTCTTACATAACTCACAACTGTGTTTATAGCAGCACTTAAATAAAACTGCAGTGGTGTTTACGGCTGATTCACCAGGACCTTGGTCCCACAGAACAGTGTGCCATGTACTTAAGGGTAAGCGTGTTGGCTTTCGGTGTTGAAATCACTGGGATCTGTGTGCTGAAGCCTGATCTGTATGAGCTGCAGTAGACTCAGGCTGTGGATATTTTGATTTAAAAGACTGTAAATTGTGAAATGTTTTTAACGGTGTATAATCTGATCTTATCTCCGTTGGAATGATTGAGAGAAGGGGGAATAGGGAATAAAAACTTAGGACTGTTGCAAATGCTGGAGAAGAAAAACATCAAACATGGTATGGGTAAAGATTATGCTTTTTAGTAACTCGTATTTTTACTCATGGGTACTCAGTTAAAAAGCAGAACGTGCCCTGCTTTTGAGTTAAACATGATTACTGCTGCCTTGAAAGCTGGAGATTAGCTTATATCCTGTGTGTCTCTATTTAGCAATTAATTTCAAGTGTAAAATTATTTTGAAGCTTTTGGTTAATTATTTGAAACACTGTAATGAGTATGCATATCTGAATAGCACAGTTGTTTTCTTAGAATGTAAGAAAAGTATTCAACCATAGAATCGGTTAGGAGTCATGTTCAGTATCAGGCTGTAATTTCTGGAGTTGGACAGCTTTTGATATGTTGTGTGGCCAAATAGCTGCAAATAGTCACATGCATGGGAAACTTGAAGTTCTTGTGGGAAGTGTTATTTACTGTAATTTTCAGATGGATGCCCTTGATGGTGACAGCCTTTCCATAAGTGCTTCATTGGTTTCTCTTGCTTATTTCTCCCTTTTCCTGCTCATAAATACTACTAAAGGGCATAAATTGTTCAAACGCCATTTGCTTAATTTGAGAGCAGAGCTGCCTGTTCAGAGATGGCAGACAAAAGTGATTTACTTTCTCTTTCCCTCCAGCTGGAATTGCATGGGGAAGAGGTAGAAATGTGTAGACTTCATTAATAGCCCCACTGAACAGTTTGGGAATCATGGTGTTCTTATCTTTTTAATTTCTGCCCCATTTCTTAAGGGAACAGAAGGAACAGCAGGATGGCTTTGGTTGTCTCAGTGCCAGTGTGTGGTGCATTGGTTTCTCATGTGAAGTCAGGAAAGTAGCTGTGGTCTTACAGCTTTGGCTCTGGGACCAGAGAGATGGTGGAAGCTGGGATTCTCTTTGATTAAAGGACTTGATGGGTGCAGCTTAAAGCTGCATGGAAGCAGTGTGGAAATCATGGCATTTATGACATGTTGGTCTGACTGGGCTGGCACCATTCTGTTTATCATCAGTGGAGGCTTTGGTTTAAATCAAAACACATTTCTAATTTTTTCATGAATGAAGCAATAGTGTAAGCTGAAGTAAAAGTTCTTCCACACAGCCCATTGAATATGTACTCAAACATGGTTTTGTTTTTTAAATGCATTTAAAATTATAAGCATGTGAATGAACATGCTTAGGTTGCATGCCTTAAAAAATTATTGACTGTTCTTTGAGTGTACTATTTTCCCAAACATTGAGTTAAACTGCATCAGCACGCTGAAACAGATAAAATGCATTGACTTGAGCTAAGTGTTTAAGGGAAGTTGTGAGATCTGTGGGTAAAGAGCAACCAACACCTTACTTGCACAGTTGCATTACTGTTGTTCAGTATGTTTACTGGACCCTTATCCTCCGTTGATTCCGTACAATCACAGAATCATAGAATGGTTAGAGTTGGAAGGGTTTAGTAGCTCTGGCACCAATGGTAGTGGGAAGACCGTTGGACTAGATGATCTCATAGGTCCCATCCAACCATGTGATTCTATGATTCTATGATATGATTCTATGAAGGGACCTTCAAAGGTCATCTAGTCCAACCCCCCTGCAAGGAGCAGGGACATCCCCGACTAGATCAGGTTGCTCGGAGCCTCATCCAGCCTGGCCTTGAATGGGGCATCCACCACCTCTCTGGGCAACCTGTTCCAGTGTTCTACAACCCTCATTGTAAAAAAAAATTCCTAATATCCAATCTAAATCTACCTCCCTCTAATTTAAAACCATTACACCTAGTGCTGTCACAACAGGCCCTACTGAACAGCCGCTTCCCATCTTTCCTGTAGGCCCCCTTTAGGTACTGGAAAACCGCTATCAGGTCTCCCCGGAGCCTCCTCTTCTCCAGGCTGAACAGCCCCAACTCTCTCAGCCTGTCCTCAGAGGAGAGGTGCTCCAGCCCTCTGATCATCTTCGTGTCCCTCCTCTGGACCCTCTCCAACTGGTCCATGTCCTTCTTATGTTGGGGGCTCCAGAACTGGACACAGTACTCCAGGAGGGGTCTCACCAGGGCAGAGCTGAGGGGCAGAATCACCTCCCTCGACCTGCTGGCCACGCTCCTCTTGATGCAGCCCAGGACGCGGTTGGCCTTCTGGGCCGCAAGGGCGCATTGCCGGCTCATGTTGAGCCTCTCATCCACCATCACTCCCAAGTCCTTCTCCTCAGGGCTGCTCTCAATCCATTCTCCGCCCAGTCTGTATTTGTGCCTGCGATTGCCATGACCCAGGTGCAGGACCTTGCACTTGGCCTGGTTGAACTTCATGAGGTTGGCACGGGCCCACCTCTCCAGCCTGTCCAGGTCCCTCTGGATGGC
>WHYT01017702.1:184768-227428 GCA_009806455.1 Tetrax tetrax | reverse complement strand
ATCTCATGGTCCAGTGAATTTGTTACAAGAAGACTGTTCCTATGTGAGTTTTACAAGGCCAGATATTTTCCTGCATGGTAACAAGTGGAAGCAATGCATTTTTGATCCTTGCTCTTTCTTTCCTCTAGGCAAAAAGTTGTTGAAGGTAGTCTTACTCATCCCTTTGCACTGACATTGTCTGGGGACACTTTGTATTGGACGGACTGGCAAACGCGTTCCATCCACGCCTGTAACAAAAGGACGGGAGAGAAAAGGAGAGAAATACTGTCTGCCCTGTATTCGCCAATGGACATCCAGGTCTTGAGTCCGGACCGGCAGCCGTACTGTATGTTTTACTTTTCCTGAAACTTTCTGCATGACTGTTACTTATCTGTCAGGAGAAACATCAATCATAAAAACGATTAGTGTGAAGTTGCAAGGTTTTAAACACTTGTCAGGGGATTGGTTGCTAACGATGTAAGTACCCGAATCCTGTGCCTTTCTTTGAAAATTCCAGTCTGAATTGATGTGAGGTCACCCATCATCCCAGTTGGTAACAAGATCCAAAATCCAGTGCAGTATTTCACTGACATCTTTTGATTTGGAATATCTGAATGAGAATGAAAGACTCACCTGGCATCTTTTTAACACCATTATTTTAAAGACGAATTAAAAAATGTTTATCATTACTTTTTTTTTAATAAGTAGAATTACCGCAAAATATGTAATATTCATGTTGTACTTAGAAGAGCGATTTTTGCAGTCGAGACTTGATCACATTTATCTTCAATATGTAACAAACAGTTTATGAGTGTTTCAGTATGGAAGGGATTTAGTTTTGAGCTTTTCTATGAAACATATACATGCCTCTGTTTTTTCTTTACATATGATGCATCTTCAAAGGAAGGCAGGTGTAGAGAACAGAGGACTGAATGAGGCTGTATATATTTTGTGATATATATGTATATGCATGTGTATATGCATGTGTATATGCATGTGATTCCATATGGCAATTGGTCTAAGGTTTTTTCAGGATTGTGACAATGGGACTTAAAAGCAATGGTGTAGAAATGTGTATAACTGAGTAACTATGGCAACAATCTATTTCTTGCCTATGGGAGATACCCTTGCCATTTGGGTTGGCTTCTTTATTTATGCCAACTGTAAAGTCTGCTTCCCTGAAGTGAAGTTTATAGGATTTCAGTAAAGAGGCTTGAAAGTAAGCAAAAGGAGTTTGGAGGCCATCTTGGTGATGGAACATGTCTAAGTTTACGTTGAGATTGTTGGGTATGCACAGCACCCTAGTTTATCTCACAGCTCCAGATAAGAGTTTGTCTATGCTGAATTCTTGTCATTGCTTTTAGCTCAGGGAATGTCCCAGCCTTGGGTCATAGTATTTCTGGGTCAGTCACTGAGAAAATATGGTGCGTAGGGAAATAGCATATGCTGAAAATAGCTCAGATGCCATTGACTTCGTTAAGATAAGGCTTGGATTCCTTCTTCTCCCTTTTTTTTTTTACTCTTTGTAACTGTCAGGGGAAGTAATAAAAGCCAAATTAGTTTGAAATTTTGTGGTTTTATATTAAAGCAGTTCAGATGCTCATTCAAACTATGATTGATAGAGACAGATCTTGCACAACTTGCAATTTTTTTTTTCTTTTTTTTTAATAGCTAGCAATATTATCTGTAATTATTTATGGTTATTATTTCATCTCTTGCTGCCATTTTTTTTCTCAGGTAAATGAGATAGGTGCGTGCAGTTGTCATGTGTGTTGTCCCCCCCGTTTTTTTTTAGTTTTCAAAATTACTGACTTTACATTTGCTTCTCTGGATTTCCTGGTGATTTGGGGATATGTCTTGCTGTGAAAACTTTGCAGTAGGAAAAGATATTTCCAACACACAACACTACTGTAATTGTAATGTAGGAATTGTACAAATTGTTATGTTCTCCCTTCTTTCACAGAACTGGTCACCCCTCCACCATCATCACCCTCCAAGCCCTGTTTTCAGTTTTCATGATGCTCAGCAGACCCAGCATCCACAAAATAACTGATGTCCAAAGCTCTTAGCTTCTGTTCAGCTTTATAAACACTGAAAGAGCTGTATAATGAGCATGTGCTGAGCTGTCAGCTCTTTCAAAATCAGCTTTTGCATGCATCTCAGTTTTGGTGCCCCTTGAAGTAAGATGCTGGGGAGGGGGGAATCAAACACTTTATTTTGTGATTCCTTTAGTGCTTTTAGCAGTAAAGCTTGTGCCAGTCATTTGGGATCTGTAATTTCTTCCTCATGGAGAAATAAGGGCTTTAGGGGTTCTAGAAAAATGAAAATAAATCTGTTTGGTTTCTTGAAGTTCACACTCCATGCGAAGAAAACAACGGTGGTTGCTCCCATCTGTGCCTGCTGTCACCAAGAGACCCCTTCTACAGCTGTGCCTGTCCCACTGGTGTGCAGCTAGAAGACGATGGCAGGACATGCAAATCAGGTAGGAGCTTGGCTTTTCTACAGTGACAGTGTTGACTTATTTTGGGTTTGCTGCTTAAAAGTTGAGCCTTGAAGAAGTGAGTTGAGAGGAACTGCCTGACACACTGAAATGTCACTCTTGTCCTGATGAAGATGGCAGAAATTTTGCACTCAAATCTCTTCCCAAGCTAACAAAGATGGTGATTTTTATGAACTAAAGTAATTAGCATCAGAAATCAGCTAATTTTAACTGTATTTTGTGTCTTTTGACTGTATTGTGTGTTGCCAGTTCTCTGTTGGAATGAAGTAGCATGTGGAGCGATGCAGAGGAATTTTATTAGAAGTCAGCTATTGTAGGACATGTTTCTCTTTGGACAGTGGGCCACGGACAGACTTCTGCTCCCTCCCATCATTGTCCAGTAGCGGTCAGTGATGCGGTAGTGGTGGCCAAGTTGTTGCCTTCCAGTTGCATCTCAAAGTTAGCAATATAGTTGAGACATGTTCTGCAGACAGATGTGCCAAAAACCCCAAAACTTTTTGAAGGCCACATCCATGTGCCCGTGTACTATTTTACAGATAACCCAGTCAGTTGCCTCAGCTTCAGTTAGTTTTGTAATGAAATAATCTGTACAGAAAAATTCAAGATTAAGATTTAAACTGAAAATACCAGTTTTCTGATTCTGAAGGTAAATCATCTCTCTGTTTCCCTTTGGGGTGCTCTGTGGGAATGATTTATGAGAAAAGTGCACTGGGATTTTTTTTCTTCCTGGATCTAGTTTGTGTTTTTTTTGGACATCATATTTAATTTTTGAAAGTGAGGCAAGGCTTTGTGCGAAGAGGCTTATAAAGTTTTCTGCTTGAGATAATTGAGCTAGAGAAAATAATGTTCTAGGTGGCTGTTCCATGTCACTGAGAAGTAGAAGGAGAGGCTTGTGTATTACCAGTAGAAAGTTGTTTAGAGAATAATAGCTGGCGTATGTGCTTTAATTGAAGAGTTTAACTAGATGCATATTTCATATCCATAAGTTGAATGAGTCTAGTGGTATACTTTGAAAGCTTGGTTTTATCATTGATCAGGAAGTCTCTTTTAAAAATGCATCTTGCAAAAGCAGGCAATTAACACCGATACGGCTGCAGGACCCTAGGAGGCAAAGTTTTGGAGAATGTTCTGCCAACAGACTAAAAGACACTTGCTGCCTGTCTCTGATGCATTTTCAATGAGTCTAGTCAGAGAGTGTAGTCATTTTCTGATGTGGCTTGGTTCCTCTGAGCACTAAAGCAAGCATAATAGATTCCTTTCATTTGTGAACTTGAAGCAGAATTTGAACACTGAACCTCCAGGGTTTAAGGGCCAGCTTTATTAGCTCATCCTGCTGCAATTGAAAGGCTTATAAGGTAGTTCTTGCAGCTGCTGAAAGACCTTTCTCTTTCCTCCTTCCAGCTTTGGAAAGTTTCCCTTTCACAGCTTTTAAGAAAACATTGCTGAATGCTCAGGACAACCTTTTTAGACGTTCATACTGACCTCATGTTTCTGGCAGTGGGAACGAAGGTCAGCCTGCTTTTGGCGTTTTGGCGGACGGCACAAGCAGGAGTGAGTGCTTATACTGTGCTTTCACCTTTCCATTGTTGGACCAGACAATCCGTCAAGGGTATTCTGTCAAAGGAGGGCAGAAAAAGTGGGATGGGAACAGGAAATCTGGTTTTGCATAAGAATGTGGCCTTTTGGTTCAGTTTTATGTATTCTTTCTTTCCCAAGCTCCGCATCTTTTGTTGTCCTGTCTGCTTTATGCCCACATCCATGTGCTTCTCTTTCCCCTCTTATTAATTAACTCCTTGGTTGCAAGGAACTGACTTTTTGTTCTCTGCACGAGTCCTTTGTAGTAAAGTTGTATCAGGAACTACGGATGCAACAGTGTTGACCACCTCTCCATTTTGTTCCCTGTTGGCTTGGGCAAAAGTGCAAAAGTACGAAGTCACTTGGGCTTTTTTTGACGTTAGGCTTTTAAGTGAGTTACACAAATGCTACTGGGGGTTTGTTTGCAAGAGGAAAAATAATTCAAAATCTGTGTCCACGTGGGGAGTTTACTGGTGCAAATATTTAACTACACCATGTTACTGTATAACTCTGTCAGAAAGGATTATTGTGCAGAAAAGCCCTGAGGCTGTCGGGTGATTTCAGCTCTCTTGGATGTTGAGGAATACGTGTATTGGTAATGTTCAGGTAGGAGAGCTCTGTAGCTCTGTACAAAGATTGGTAGTGGGCTTAGGTAAATAACAAAACATGCATTCAAGGACAGGCTGTGCCACTGTTTGCTTTATTGTGGGTTATGTCTGTATGCATTGAAATGCTGAAAATCTGGTTTTTTGCACTTTTTCTAAACATGTACCTTGTTGATATGCTGAATCCATAAGTATTGTGTCTGTGTTAAAAGAATACTTAATTATTCTGTAGTGTTGGCTTTCAGTGTTGGTTGTTTCTTGCTTTCTCTCTGGTTCTAAACAGTTGCTCTGAATTAAAAGAAAAAAGGTCCGCAGTAGATATCCATCACTAATAATGGATATTAAATATATGGATAGATTGCAACTGGCATGAAGTATAAGTTCCTCTCTGGGAATGTGTACTTGTTTTGTGCAGGTAGATGTTTTGTGTTGCTTCCCTCCAGATGTGTGACATGAAGCCTAATTTCCTCTGTTGTCTGTGAAAATGCTCTAGACTTGCTTGAAGTTCCCATATCAACAAGCAGAGTAGTTGTAACTTTGGAAAGTGAGTCAGCTGCACCTGACCATGTACTCTTTGCAAAGTGAGCATTCAAGCTGTGATCTCTGGAATTACTTAAGAAGTTGTGTTGGACCACTACTGTCTCGGTGGATGTGTCCAAATACACGATTCTGGATGTGTATCTGAACCCAATCTTGCCTGCGTAGGAGATAATGAAGTCGCAGTTTGTAATGCTAGAAGTTTGTTATATATCTTGTCGGCTAATTGTGATTAAACTTTGATCCCAGCCTCTCATACAACAGCTATCTGTACGCATCCTTCCAAGATTGAGCCTGTTTCTGTAAACAATGTTCAGCATCCTGTTTTTCTTACGTTTCTGGAAAATGTATAATTTCTTTCTGCTGTACTTAGTGCTGCAGGCCTTCTAAAAGAATCTCAAAAGCCTCATCTGATTACTCTGACTTCCTAAAATACCTCTGCCTGGTAACGTTGCGTCCCCAAAGGATCTTAGTCTCATTGCACGTCATTTTCTGATATTGTGGTACCAAGTAAGTAAATTCTACATGGACTAAAATTAATTTGACAGGATTTTAAAACCTGTCATCCATGGCTGATACCACAAAACATTTTGAGTGAAAGCTCAAATACTCCCCACCTCACCTTCTCAAGTCCTTATTAGCTTGACTTTAGGGTATGGAGCTGTAGTAAGTAGGATAAATTAGGCCTTCAGCTAATGTTCTTTTTTTATCGTATATTTTTTGACTTCAGCAAGGGCACTCAGAGCTACACAATTTTCAGAATTAGTCGAGATCCATGCAGCTTCTAGAAGCTGCGTACCCCAAGGTTTAAAAAAACTGTTTTCCAGTTTTATTTTTGTTTCTCACTGAAGCTGTAATGCTTTGCTGCAGTATATGGATAAAATATTTCAGTAAAAGCTACAGAATTTTACTCCACTCCTTACACAAATTTGTTGCAGCATTTTCACCTGGCCTGGGGAATCATTTAGTCCATTTCACAATGGATTAAATGGATTTCACCAATCCATAGCAGCTCATATGCTGCTATGTTTTGGATTTTAGACCAAAACAGTGTTGATAACACAGGGATCTTTTAGCTAGTGCAGAACAGGGCTTGCACAGTGTCAAGGCTTCTGTTTCTCACCTTGCCCTGCCAGCGAGCGGGCTGGGGCTGCACAAGAAGGCGGGAGGGGACACAGCTGGGACAGCTGACCCCAGCTGACCAAAGGCATATCCCGTACCATGCAGCATCATGCTCAGCAAGAAAAGCTGGGAAAAGGAGGAAAGGGGGACATCTAGAGTTATGGCATTTGTCTTCCCAAGTCAGCATTACGTGTGATGGAGCCCTGCTTTCCTGGAACCAACTAAACACCTGCCTGCTGATGGAGGGAGTACTGAATGAATTCCTCATGTTGCTTTGCTTGTGCATACAGCTTTTGCTTTACCTGTTGATCTGTCTTTATCTCAACAAGTGAATTTTCTCACTTTTACCCTTCCCATTCTCTCCCCCATCCTACTGCGAGGATGAGTGAGGCTGAGCTGCCCACTGGGGTTGACCCACAACAGTTGTGCAAACGGTAGCTCTGTTTTCTCTCTCCTCTCCGGAGTTTGGAGGTGAAGTTATTCATTTCCAAAAAGTCTTACTTTTAATTCTGCATGATGTATTTTGCTCTCTAATATGAGGGAAGTTCCCTGATGATATTTTAACTGCTGATCCTGTGCTGGATGATTTATCTGTTTCCTGTGCAACCTGTGGCAGATGAACTGTTAATAAATAAAACATTTCTGAGTGTTATATACATTTGTTACATCTAAATTCCTCTCCAACCAAATTTAAGTCTCCATTAAGAACCTTCTTGTGCTTGCTTCCATAAAAAAAATCTTGACGTTTTCTGTGCATTTCTATAGCCATTGTTTACACAGAAATCTCTTGGAGATTTAATTTTACACTGATTTATTTTCTTTCCATTTGTGTTGGGAAAGATGACAAGCCTATTCCCTTTGTTGTACTTGAAAGCAAGATGAGAGACCTCTTGGAAAGAAGGCATGTGAGGGGTTGAGGTATAGGTGTATTCGCATGCCATGCAAACAATAGGTGGCAAATGTGACGTCAAGTGCAACTTAAGCAAGTATTTGGCAGGAGGAAGCATTTAGTGGCAAACAGCATCAGCAGTCTTTCATCATAGCTGGACTTCTCCTGTCCTCTAGTGCTAAGTCCGGGCTCTGATCTTTGGCACCAGTAAGAGCTTGATGTCTGTCTGCATGAGAGATCCTTTCTCTGTCCGCGACCTCCACGTTTGCCACGCTCTCGGGGAAATGCTCTTGGTGTTTTGAAGCTTGCACAAAGGAGTGGTGCCTGGAACTAAGGACAGTGCCAACTAAAGTATCTTCCTTAGTACACTGAGCATTGCTTAGTATAGGTCTAAGTCAAGGAGCATGTGGATTATGCTCTTAGTCATCTAGTTTAGTTTTAGGTTGTCCTGCAAAGAACAGTGAGTTGGACTCAATGATCCTTATGGGTCCCTTCTAACCTGAGATATTCACTGATTCTAAGTAGACTGAGCACAGCCATCTCCAGCAAGGGCTATAAAAACATAAATGATTTTCTGCAATAACTGAAGAGAAGGAATTTGGCTGCAAAAGCAACAATATATTAATGGTACCTTAGTTTCTGCTTACCTTCGTATTGTTACTGAACTAAAAAAAAGTGAACACCCGTATACTGTGGACAGCTTTGGGAGCTTGATGCTCTACGTACAACGCTCAGTAATAGATTACTTGTATTGGGGTCCCTTCCTAAAGGCTGTGGAGAAAAGTTTCAGATGATTAGCATGTTAAGGATAAATGTCTGAGATTACATTTACTCCTACTAGTGACTTCCTTTTAGATTTGACAGAGGGGAAGGTATAGAGCAGAAATAGAGGAAATTTGGGTATTTACATCCCTCTAAAGAGTAGGATCTATTAGATACTGCAGCTGAATACAGATATAGAAAATCCTCTGGTACAATGGTGAGAGTCTGGTTGGTTCCCTACATTAATAAATTATACTGTTTTGCTTGTTAAAACATCTTTTTTTCTTCTGTGACTTCGAGTTTCCTCTTCTTGTATGCTTTTATATATAAGTAAACATGTGAGATTTTTAAAAGACTTTTTCAAGTTTAAATTTCCCATTCTTAAGCTAGAGATAATCTTGAGGTGAGTTGTACACTGAAACGTCATTTGTCCATGTCGTGATGGTAGTGAAAACCTGTCCCTGCTGAGATCACAGGAAGGCTCCCGTAAGTTTCCATGGGGCTAGGGATTACATCCAGGATGCTCTCTGGATTTTTTTTTTCTTAATGCCCTTTAATAACCCCAAAGTGTTTGTTGTTGTTTTGTATTTCAAATTCCTTACATTGTCTGGAACAAAGGAGGATCAGCTTTATTGTCTTGGAGTAGATTGACTTCCAGGTTAGGGTATGGATGTTTTAAAAATATATATCTATATGCACACACACTTAGTGTGTGCTATAAATGCTGAAGTGTAGGAATTTCTAGTGTTTGTATGCCACAAGTTATCTATGAATGGTTTGCTGATGTAGGTGGTGGGTTTGACACTGAAGCAGATAGCTGAATTCTCAGTTACATTGGTGGCTTTTTTTTACCTCAGCAAATCTACCCTTACAGAAGAGAGGGTTTATGCTATGCATTTTCAGAACCTTCTTTTAGTTAATCAATGGCAGGAAGTTGGTTATTTTAAATCACTAACAACTATTACTTTCTTCTTCTTCTGCTCCCTGCCTGCTCCCCCCTCTACCCCCACCCTCAAATGGATGATGGATACTTTCTAGAAATCTGGTTCCTTTAAGATACCTCAGCCTGGAAGTTTAACTAGCCGGAGATACCTCAGTCTAGATGTTTAACTAGCCAGCTGCTTTTGTAGTAATCTTGTCCCTGGTATGTTGTAATGTAAGTGGTGATTTGAGATACGTGGCATGTTGACCTCAACTGAGCAGAGTTGCATTTCTCCAATTGAAGGCAACTGTTACTTGCTTGAACGTGGGAGAGCTTTGGCTGTTGAGTCAATCTCATATATGGTAGTAGGAGCTGTAGGGTTTCTGCTGGGAAGGTATGACAGCTGTAGTTTCTCAAATGAACTAGGAAATTCTTTTTTCTCAAATGAAAAACAGGAAAAAAAACCAACAAAACAAAACCATTTTAGTAATTGGAGAAGAAGGCACTAGCTTCAGGCATTTGAAGAGTCAGCTTCCCTTATTTATCCTTGATCCTGTTGTTGAGGCAGCTGATCAGGATTGGGTAATGTTCCCAGTGTCTTATTCCTTCTTGCCGTTCTTTGTAATGCAAACCAGAAAACAGTGTTTTTGGAACCTGCTGGCTAACACTGCAGAGCTCATACTGTTTTTTACACAGGAGATAGAAGAGTACTAAAGCAATAAACGTTAAGGCCCTTCCTTCTCATCTCCTGTGAGTTTCTTGGTGCACATCATGTGTTTTAAGTTTTGTCTGCAGTTCCTTGGCTGAGCAATCCTCAGCTTATTTAGGCAACTAAGCCTCCAAGCAAGACAAGCAGGCAGTCAAATACATCTGTTGTAAAGTATTTCTTCTCATGCAATTTAACCACCAGAGAAGGTGGTCCTTTTGCTAACACATCTTCCTGATTAATAAAGAGAAACAGTGTGGACTAATCCAGACTTTCTGATTAAGTATATCAACTGCTAATTAGAGATGAACAGCCTCTCTGTGAATGGGAAGGGTTAGGGAGACGTTTGTTATTGGGATAATTGCTGTAAATCAACTCTTTCAAGTACCTGAGAAAGCTTCTGCTGGCATTGTGTGAATAACATAAAATAGCTGTCAGGAGTCTTCTAGCACTTGGAAGATGCTGGAAGAGAAATCTTGCATAAAGATAAACTCTGATTACATTTTAGCATTGATTTGGGGCTGTATTGGGAAGGAACGCTCATGTCCTAATCTGTTTGTCATGAGAAAAATAAACAAAAGGAAAACTCTTATTTTCCCTCATTTCCTAGAACCTTGACAGCTGCCTGCATGCCTGTCTCTCCCTCTTCCCACTCTGTAACTGAAAGGCAACTGTAGAAAACCATGATCTTTTGGTTGTAAGATGCTTTGACTTCATAGGTGTCTTTTGTCCTGTGCCTGGTGTCTGACTACCATAGGGAGATGTTATCCAGAAGTTCTGGAGGACTTTTTCCTTATTCCCCTTCTCCTTACTGCATTCTCAAAGGTCTATCGTGCTTCCTTTGCTTATCAAGCAATTGTCAATCTCATGTTTTTCCTTTGTTAAGCTGAGATGAGGCTTCTTGAAGATGACTGTGCTCCTCTGAAGGAGGATTTGTGTAATTTCCCTCAATGCCTGCAGCCACATTAATTCCCTAATCATAGTGGTGTCTTCCCTCCAGCCAGCAGATGATCTACTGAAAGGATCCGTGGGTGTTTTGCACCATATGAGAGGGAAAATTTGGGTAATAGTGGTCTGTGGTGGTTCCTGCAAGGTGGAGAATTATCCAGATTCCAGGCTATGAAAATGAGATGCGGTGGACTGAATGAGGAAATAGCGTTTGACTCACTGCATCTGGACCCATGTTACACTGCTTACTCCAAACACGTCCTATTGATTCTTTAGCACTAAAACAATAGGCTAGAGTGCTATTTACTCAGTAAGAAATAGTATTATATGGAACGATATTTCACTGAGATACCTTTGTAATGCACCACAAAGGGTTGTAAAAACTGTCCAGCAATGGGTACCTGACAGTCTAGGAAATCTAGAGGCTACCTCTTGTATTTCTACTGCATTTCATAAAAATTTCATGAGGCATTTTTTTTTCTTTCATTCATGTGTAGATCTTGTTTGTTTTGAGTCTGTTTTCCCCTTGCTTTTGTTAGTAAGTTGTGTTTATTATTTTATTTGATCTGTATGAAAAGATTACATTACTTTCTGTTCATAGCAACTGTTATCCTCCTAAGTGGGGAGTACTTTGTATAGCGACCAAATTAAATAGGCTCATCTGGAAATGGCCTTGTTCATAATTTCATTGGATAAAAGCCATTAGAAACATGCTGTAAGGAAGAAACCTGGAGGGAGTGAGGAGCATTCTGGAAGGTCTCCTGTATCATCTTCTAGCTCTGTTGTCAGTGGTTTTGCCAGGCTGGTGAATGAAACTCTTTTCAGGCTTTGGTGTGTGTTTCAGATTGCTGACTACTTTCCAGGACTCTGAAACAGTCTAGTTAGAGATCGTAACTAGCTCATTTTGTGTGAGGTTAGGGGTTGGGTTTTTTGCGTATGCGTGTGTGAAGGAAAAAGCAACACTCTCCCTCTTCAGTGCTGTTGAGTCTCTGGATTGATTCTGGTTTTATGCTGCAGGAGAACCACGCCCTGCGTCTGCACTGGGAAGGTTGATGTGTACACTTGGTTATCTTGTGTTCACCATGAGCTAGGTACATACACACGGGAAGCTACCAAGACCCAGTGATAACTTGTTAAGCTGCTATAGCTTGGCTACCCATTCAAACATTGGGTGGCCAAGCTCTGTTTTTTACTGCATCAGCATAGCAACAGTGAGGTTGAGACGCTCTCTTGATTTGCAAACCCTAATTTACAGTTGTTTATAAGTTTTTTCCATGGTGTGTACCCTTTAACAGATGATTGTGTTAGCTCAGAACTGAATTTTCTGTGTCTCCATCATACTTGGAACATAATAAATAACGCTTAAACATCAAAGCATCGTACAGCTATCAGCCTCGGAGAGGGCCCGTGGGATGTGAAGTATTTATTTCTATTTGTGTGAAGGAGGACAGCAGCGCAGAGAAACTAATATGTTCAAGGTCTCTGGGTGAGTGGGGAAACTTCTGCAATTAAAAGTCAACAGAAGTGAGATTGCAGAAAAACTATTGTATGTGTATTTCTGATCAGTGTTTTTTTAAAATATTAATTATGTATCTTGTTGGATTGTAATGAATTTTTGATCATAGTCTGTGTGTATTTGAAGGTGTCACTGCCAACACTCTGTTTCACAGAAACTAGGTGGTAAAATGGCTGTCACTGATTCCTTACTCTGAGCCAGTGGGGTTGTATATCTCTAGCAAAGAATAGGTGCATTTAAACTTTAAAACTTTGCAAGGAAATACCAGACTCCAAAGACTGTACTCTTTTTCTAGCAGTGGGGATTTCTGACAGACTTTATCTTGGCCCATCCTTTTTCCTATGGCTTGCGATGAACTGTTACAAATTCTGTGCAGGTATGTTCGGGTTTTTTTGTTACTTAAAAGTAGAAGCTGCAACTATGATATCTGTAAGCTAACATTCAGATTTACAACTGAACATTTCCAGCTTTCTCTTCTCTTCCTTGATAGACAGACATTGGGGCTTGGGTAGGGATTAGTTGTTCAGGTGCTTGGAGGTCTTTGGATGAAACCTCTGTGTACGGGCGGATTCTTTGGTACAGCGATAGCCAGACAATTGTGCTGTTCTTTGGTTCTGAATCCTGGCAGTGCAGTTGTGACTGTTACGCTATTTTGAGTAAGTCTTTGTGAGAGTTACCTGCTCCTCTGTCAGTAGTAACTTTACAAAGCCTTGTACTCACAAGTGCAGTACTGGGTACGTACAAACTTAAGGTGTCTCACGAAGCTCAGTCCTAAATTAGAGTAGGGTAACTCTGACTTCTGTGTTGCAACAGCTTTCTCTGGGGGAAACGTTACTTTTGTCTTAGTCAGCTGTTTTGTCCTAATGATCTTATCAGCTGTACAGTTTAATTACTGTTCTGTTTGTGGAATTTCTAGTGACTGTATGAATGTGTCAAAACTCTGAATTGTGAGGGGGGTGTTTCTGGTTCAGGCAAAGTAACTGTCAGAAATCTGCTACTGAGATAATGGAAGAAACAGTAGACAATAGCTTTTCACTGTAACATGCAGACAGATATGATGTAATTTGTGAGTTACGTGAGTGCTCTGGTATTTCCTTTCTTTGTCGCAAGCGTTCGTTTTCCTTATGCCTACTTACCTTTCAACTAAATCAAGTCCTGTCTGAATGTGGACACTCAAAACATTCTTTCAGAGAAACCTTTCCTGTTTCTGTTTTGTTAGTTACATAGTCCCACTGCACCCAGCTCCCGGTTTGAAACTGGTAAACCTGATGCGTGTTGCACGCTCTCAGTGTCAGGTAGGAGAGTGCATCGCCTCCTTTTCCCAGCCCGCCGCTGTCCCATTGTATGGAGCAGTGCTGTCTTCCTCTCAGGCTGGAAGATAAATAAAGGCCTCAACTGGGATGTGTAGTGCTGTTCATGTTGCAACTGCGTCTGTTAAGTTACAGAAGGAGAATATATAAAAAGAATATCCATTTATTTCTAGGTATGACCAAAGTTTGTCTCATCTCCTTAAATATCTTTATTTTCTATGCAAGTTGAATAGCAGGAATGGGATTTTACACAGTGTTGTTGATTTAAACCTCTCATAGTGAGTTTCATTACATCATTTTCCTGTAGTATGAAGAGTGGCTAATGCTAAACCCTTGTTCAACATGTTGTAATTGTTTTGAATATTGGCAAACTTATTAAACAGCATGGCAACGTTACCTATTTTCATACACTACATACAGAACAATGAAGTTTTCTTCCACCCCCATATCTTCCCTTCCTCCCACCCCCCCAATTTTTTGCCAAACACTGAAACTTTGCCAAATAGTTCACAGTATTACAGCAACTACCAAATTCCCTTGCTTTTCTGATAAATCTTGGTTTATCAAGAGTGCTGAGATAGCTGTACTTAAACAGCTTGTAAAAGAGTTGCCTGAAGTCAAGGTACTTCTAACACACTCATTTCAAAAAGTGCTTACTATTTTTTTCCTTGGAGAAGAGCTAAAAGCTTTCTCATTTTTACAGTTTATCTGATTTTTTTTTCCCCACATATATAGAGATTCCCAAAGTTGCCTGTAAATAGACTTGAGTCTATACGTGCAGATACATGCAGATACAGAAAACTGGAGGAAGAGTCCCACAATGGAGCATTCATTGTTCTAGCCTAATTGGCAGACAGAAAAATGGGAAGGGAATAGAATGACGTTTTCTGGCATACATTAGCAGAGACAGCCACTGCAGTCTACATTTGTTTAGGCTGGGTGAATAAATTGGAGCATTTGTTATTGCATTATAGATGTCTTGTTGCTTGTCACATGTGAAGTGGGCCAAGGGGAGCATAAAAAAGACTCTTGTCAAGCTGGTGAGATGGCCTGCTTCGCTGCTGTCAGCTCTGATTGCAGTTAATTTTGCAAATGGAATACAGTTACCATTTCCAGGGCTGAAGCATGAATATCTAATAACAAGAGGACAAACCAACCAAATCAAAGCAAACACTATACCCAGCATGGATATTAAAAATAATTGATTACTGGGTAGGGGAGGAGAGCATCACATGGATGAGGGGGAAAAAAAATAATCTCTTCTCCTGTTTCTATAGGATTTTTTGATTGCAGAGAGAGAATATAGTCTTCAGGGAGTGAGAATAACCTCCTTGAATGGCATTATTTTGCTTTCTGTTCTGTTTTTTTTTTAAGTTCAGATATCGTTCTACATGTTAACCAGAACAGTTTGTTGGCTTTTATGGATATTAGACCTACTGAAAAATTCTGTGGAAGGTCTGTAGAAAGGTTTTGGTAAGTTTTGTTTTGTTTTGTTTTTTATTCTAGAGAAAAATAAACAGTTCAAAGTTTAAACCAGTTGGAAAAATAAAACAAGGATTTGAACTTGGGTCTTTTAAAATGCTTTCTAAATGGAAACTTCAGAGACACTCAATTCCTTCTGTATTTCTGAGCTATGGTTTGCGTAGAGGACTTTACATAAACTTCTGCTGAAGTGTTTGGTTGCTGCAATTGTGATGTTGGAATAGCTTGCGTTCCTTGCTCCCCCCCAAAAGGCTTCTGTTCATTGTATGGCGTTTATATGACCATGTTGTAACAGTTAGCAATTCTGCTGGGAATCTCTTAATCGTGTGGTTACAAAAGGGACTGTGGTGAGAAAGGTTTTTGAAGATGAATTTAATTAAATAAATACCGTAGCACTTTAGCACTAGGTAAATAGCTTGCTGTAATGTATTAAGCAGGTTCTAGGGTATCTAGGATAACACTAGGCAAGTCACAGCATAACACTTCTGTAGCCTTGAAAACATTCCTACCAACATTAATAATCAAAATGCCTCCATGATACAGATAAAACTAATGAGCCAGACAGGCGTGTTTGTCCAGGTTTGCAGAGGGAACCAATGTCAAGTTCTCATCTCTTAGTGATGTGCTCAGAGCCTGCTGCCAACTCTTTTTTTCTCTAGCAGAAGTTGTTATTAGAGTCAAATGCAGTTGTAACCAACACTGTGATTTTAGACTGAGTTGTAATAAAAGCCAGGATTTTTGCACTTATCAAAAATTACCCAGGAAAATGATCTGGTACTGACTTTCAAGCAGGGGACAGAAAGTAGTGAGATATGCTGTGATAACATTTTCTCTGTTCATGTGTTTTTTGAATGTCTAAGGGTGTAGATGGATGTCTGTCAAGAGTCTTGTTGTGTAAGTTTGATTTAATTTTAAGCATCTCTGCAGTAGAAATTGCCAAGCAGCGAAACTTTAAATTGGCCAAGTAGCTCATTCCTCTTATTATTTCTTTTTCCTGTAAGTCTCAGTTAGAGGTATGTTAGAAATTAGAAGAATTTCCCAAGAAACATCCAGTTCAACTACCAGTGAACTGTCTCGATTGTTAAGTGAAGACTTTTTTTTCTGCTAAGTCAGCAGAAGTTTTTTTTTCTGCTAAGTTTTCTTCTCTCTGTTTGTTTTTAGCTGGGTATGTCCGTGGGACAAAACTGATACTGGGAATATTTCTGCAGCAGTGTTTGCCTGCAGAAAAAGCCAGAGCAGCTGCATATGTCAGAAACAGGATTGTTTTCTTCCCTTTGCAATAAGGCTGTAGCCATTGTGTAATCTCTGATTCAAGGGGTTCTGGCCATTCTGTTCCTGGTCTAAATATTATTTTGTGTGCAAGTGAATGTGTGATCGTGTGCACAGGTGAACGTATGACAGAGCTGGATGAGATAAAACCGAATCTGGTTATTGCTGCTGTGAGGAACTGAGGACCGTTTTGGTATATTACTTGTGAATTTTAGGGGATCTTAACAGTCTCTTTCAGCCTGTTGTCTAGCCAGCATCTCTAAGCCATAATTTGTGCCTTAGGCTGCCGTTTCCTTTGTCTGATGCGTTCAACTCTGACCTTGTTCGCTGCGAATGAAGGTGAAGTTGCAATCAGTTGTGTGAAGAGGCAAAACGTATGCACTTGATTCTTATCTGTCTATTCCCATGCAACGATGCTTGTGATGTTGATCGTCTTAGAAATAAATGTAATATTGGTAATTGCTGTGTTATCAGTTGCTAGGCATGTATTTGATGCTCCTCTGCTTCACGCTACTCATCCTTTAATATTAAGATTATGATTGCAGACACATTAATATAGTAGAAATTCAGAAGTTAAGATGGATATGAAATTCAGAGTGCTGAGGGTGGCTGAACAGCTGTAGTGCTGCTCGCTTTTTCAGACAGTTGAACTAAAATAATTTAACATTAATTTATAAATGAAAGCTCTTCTGTGTTTGTAGAACACTTGGATGACCTGATACATCCCCCTTTCAATATTGAGTTTTGAGGCCTGAATTTTTGCTTAACTTGCCCTAAACAGGAGGTTTTTACACTCACAAGTGAAATATTTCAGAAACATAGAAGCAAGACATAAAACTTTGTTACAGGAGGTATTTGTTTCTGCTGTAGCTGCTATGTCCTTGTAGCTTGCAGTTGCCAGATCAGTGTCCTGGTTTGCAGGTGCTCTCTCTTACACTGATTTTTTTTCCCCCGTTGGCTATTAAGATGTAATTTTAATTTGCATTAGAAAATCAAGTGTTTTCTATGTGTTTGAATCTATTAAGAAATAGGACAGAAATAGGACCGTTTGGATATTTTTCCTGTAAAGAGACTATTTGGTGATAGAGAATCTGTACTGTTGGAGGTAATGTGGCAGTAATATTAATCCATATATAGTATGACTGGGGTTCCTTTTCATTTCTGCTGTTGTCAAGCTAACATGCTCTGGACAGACCAGTGTCTGGTGACACTGTAAGTTCTTTGGAGATGGTAATGTCAGAAAAAAACAAGTATGGTTAATACTTAGGACCATGGGACTTGATACCAGTAAAGTACTTCTCATAAAATGTCAACACAAATAAGTTAATGTAACAAGAGAAATCTGAAAGCCTTTCTGTTTGAACAGACTCCATAAAAAAAAAGCAATTTTTAACACTGCATAGATCAGTTTTGAATACAACCCTTTTACTATTTTCAAGATCCTCCTTTTCTGCTTAAAATTGATTCTCTCCATATTGTCTTGGTTTTGACCTGTTTTCTAATCAGAGATACCAGCGTGGCCCCGAGACTTCTGTTCCTGGGGTAAGCCTTGGTGTCGAGAACAAGAACAGCATCACAGACTATGGGCTGCTTTTGTTCCCAGATAGCTTTTGAAAATAGCTGTCTGGGAACTGCCTTGCATTTGATCTACTCTGAAGTAGTTACAGTGAAGTAGTTGACAATGTCACCTTTTGTTCATGCTCTTTGCCGTTACATGTCGTTAATCTTTCACAGATGAATTGTTGGAATATACCTCTAGCTAAGAGGCATGGTAGAAGAGGAGGTATAAGCTGTATATTGGACTTCTGTCCACCATGGTCTTTTTTAAGAAAACAGTCGATTTATTGATTTTTCACTGTTCAGGAAGTAAAGCGGCATTTTTAAGCATAATGTAAAATATCAAATACTGTTTTAGGTATCCCATTGTTTTTATTTAGTAAAGGTGCTAAAATCCAGGAGATTCATAAAGCTTTTGAAAATTAATACTTTTGCTAGCAGTGCCTTCTAAGCATTGCTGATACATCTTGTTCCCTTAAAGGAAAGGAAACTTGAAAAACTGTTACTGTACTTACCTAAAGGGACAATGGAGGAAGGAAGCCTTGTAAGCTGTCTAGTCACCTGAGGCTTTTCCCTTCTCCACTTGGACAACAATGGCTAGTTTGCTCTGTTCATGAAAGGAAGTAGAAGTTTCAAGCCAAAGAAACACTTCTCCTGAAAACCTGTTTTTATTTTGCAAACTTTGAAGTTAGAAAATTTGTATTCAGGAAATTTGATGGTAGACATCTCTGCTACTTTGCTGTCAAGAATGTAAGAGCTTTCCTTCCTCCCTCTTCTCCATGTTGCTTTTGAGCTCCGAGTTATTGTTGCTTTCTTTCTGCCCAAGCCTTCTCTCAACGTTTGTTGGTGCAACTAGTGCTGCAGTTATCAAACCTTGTCAGCTAACACTGATGGGAAGAATAATTCATGCGAGAGTCACTCCTCATGCCAGCACAAGTGTTTGTGGAACCTGCAGTGAACCGGTCTGGTAGTTAACTTGGGCAGATGACTTTGTTTCTGTTGAGTTTTTGTTTGGATTAGCTCTTCAGTGTGGTTTGCTGTGCTTGCATTTGAGAAGGGATGATACAGGAGCGAGAACGAGCAGCCCGTAGCGAGGAGCAGGGCAGCACCACTTAATTCAGGAGCTGCAGTGACTTGAGGTAGTTCAAAGTGCACATCAAACTATGTCCTCTGTGCTGTGTAGCAGACTTGTTTGGGTGGTGTTATAACACTGCTTTTCTAGATCCATTCCTTTTATTATACACTTGCAGCCTGAGCACTGTTTCTTTTCAGAGCTTCTAAGGTATTATTTAGAGACTAAGCTCTGATTTTCAAACCCAAAAGCAAATAGCAACACAGTCCAGCTCCCAAAGTGAATGTGAATTTGGTTTTGATGTGCAATAGATTCAACTTCTGAGTCTGTAGAACTCCATATGTGTGACCAGGTGAGAATTATTTGTAGAAGAATATTCTCAGGAGGATTTTAATTTCTGATATTTATAATGGGCTCAAAAGATATGCCCCATGTTGGCCATTTTCATTCAATCTGGGCTGTTGGTGGGAGCTGGAAGTTAGCACCTGCTGCTGGTGTTTGCTGGTCTAGATGAAATGTCACAAGTGACTTGTTCTGGCTTCCAGTTTTGGAAAACTCCTTTTCAGTTTTCAAACTACATAGCATCAATTTAGACACATACTCATACTGCTCTTTTTGTGCTGAAGCGTACAGGGTGAATGTGGGGAAAATGTCTTAGGCAACTGGATGCTTTACTGTGTGTCCTGTTTTTGTAGTGATAAAAGAAGTTTCCAGAAAGACAACACTGAAGATAGCATTTGTCTTTGAAGTATACTCCAGGTTGTTGTTTGGCACTATTTCCACAAGCAGTGGAACTTTGCAGTGGCGGGGAAGAATAGAAGAGAGAAAAGAACAACAGTCCTGTTGCCTTAGAATTAATTTTGCATCAGCTTTGGCCAGATGAGGAAGGACTTGCTGTAGTTACGACTTGCTTTCTTGTTCAGCTGTCTGGAGCAAATCATTAATGTAATTTGTTTACAAAATACTAGTGTCTTCTATTAGCCTTTGTCATTTATTATGTAAGGCTTGTGTGTGAAAACCATGTCTAATGTACTGATACAGCTAGTGGGAAGTTTGGCTGAGCTGAGGAATTCTGTGTAACGTCATGAAATATTTGGACCTACTACCAACAATTATTTTTTTTAAGATGCTAGATAGAGATTACTGTGCTCCATATTTAGTTTAGGAGGCCAGTAGAAAAATGCTGTCATTGTGAAATAAGAGTGCCAGCACAGGTAGCTAGTTGAGAAGAACTGATTAGGAATAACTCCCTCCTCAGACAAGTCTATATTTCAATGAAAGTTTGTTGTCCTTATTTTAATAAAAATCTCCTCTTCTTATAGTGACAGTGGCAGTTCACAGCCTACTGTGCTTTGTTGAAGTGTTCACATCAATAGCAAAGGAAACGATACCGTGAATGATTTTCTCCCCAGGTGCAGAAGAAGTCTTGCTGCTCGCTAGAAGGACTGACTTGAGGAGGATTTCCCTGGACATGCCGGATTTTACTGACATTATTCTGCAGATAGACAATATCAGACATGCAATTGCTATAGACTACGATCCATTGGAGGGCTACATCTACTGGACTGATGATGATGTGCGGGCAATTCGTCGGGCCTACCTTGATGGCTCTGGAGCACAGACTCTGGTAACCACAGAAATCAACCATCCAGATGGTATTGCTGTGGATTGGGTGGCGAGGAACCTGTACTGGACTGATACTGGAACAGACCGCATTGAAGTGACCCGGTTGAATGGGACATCAAGAAAGATCCTTATCTCAGAAAACCTGGATGAACCTCGAGCAATAGTGCTCAATCCTGTCATGGGGTAAGTTTTGTGTTTATTGATAGCCCTGTGGTAGGCCTTTGGATCCATTTTATGGTGTCCTGAAGCTGAAAATCTGCAAATTGCAAGATGATGTGTGTATTATGTGCCAAATGCTCTGGAAATAACTGGCTTTCCCTTGCTTCATCCCTTTAATACATTGTATATTAAAAAGTGGCTTCTAAGTATAGTGTTCTTCAGTGAACCTGTACATTGTTTGTTTGGCTGAATTTTCTTTTCTCTAAATCTTCAGTGTTATAACTATGAAAGAATTCAGCCACTGCGCTTTTTCAGTAGTTTAGTTTATTTAATGCTCAAACTTTACATTGTCATTGCTGGCTACAGTTTGAGCTGGCTTGTTTGCTGCAGTTAGGGAAGCAGAAAGTTAGTAAGTTCTTTTGAAAGAAGGACAGATCTTGACACTTTTGTCTTGCATGTTACATACATTAACTGTTTCCCTTCTTTTTTTTTTTACAGCTACATGTATTGGACTGACTGGGGTGAAAGTCCGAAGATAGAATGTGCTTATTTGGATGGCTCAGAAAGGCGAGTTCTGGTGAATACATCCTTAGGTTGGCCTAATGGCTTGGCACTGGATCTTGAAAAAGACAAGCTTTACTGGGGAGACGCAAAAACAGATAAAATTGAGGTGAGTAATAGATCCATACTTGGGTGCGTTCTTAGAAAATAAGTGCTATTCTCATGTGCTGCTTTATGTCTTGGATACATTTATCCATTTTTTGAGGATTTTGTTGTTTCCTTAATATTAACGTGATATTTAGCATAACAAGACGTATTTGAGAAGAAAGGAAACACATTCGTGTGGTTCAGAAAACTTTTGGAAGAAACGTTGTTTGTTACGTCTGCATTGCTACAAGTGTAGTTTAATTGCTTGAAATCGCAGTTTTTACCTGAGGCTTTTGCCACAAACTGGAACACTCAGGTACAACCTCTTCAAAAGATGTCTTGACTTGTCTTGGTGCTTGGAACTAGCCTCTAAAATTGCTACATGCAAAAGACTTGATGCAAGGTTGTGTACAGGAAAAAGTGGATGTGAGGGCCCTAGACAGCCATATTTCAAGACCTGCATGATTATGTGGTGTCCAGATGCATGGACAAGAAGTAATTTTTAATATACTGCCTGCTTTTGAAACAATGTAGGCATTCTACCTCTGAATTTGAAGAGAGAAAGTCCTCTTCACAATGTTGTATAAACATTTGTGACAGTATTTTGTATTTCTTAACTGTTGAAAAACATCTGATAGAACATGGTGTGATTCCCTTATGTCCCCCTTTCTTTGGGAAGAATTTTCTTAAAAATGCAAAAAATTCATCCTGTCTACCTATTGCTCAAACACTAGGCAAAGTGGGACAAATTATCTGCTTGTTGGTTATGATGTGCTCCCAGGAGTAAGGCAGAGAAGTGTCTCTGGAGATTCACTGCTTTAAATTTTAAATATGGTCAAAGCAGTCATCTGTACTGGTCTAGTCATGGACATTGACAATTGCACTGGGGACGCCCGAGATGTTTCAAGAGACATTCTCCTAAAGGAGATGCCCTTTTCTTCTTTTGTGTTAGTATTCCATGATTAAATCGTGATCTAAAAGAATAATTGTGCTGCCACAGACGTGAAACAAGTCTTAGATACCACTGCAGAGAGCTGAGTCCCAAAGTAGTTTCACTCAGAGCAGAAGGTGATAAATTAAATAACTGAAAGAGTTAGAATGAAGGTTTGGGGTAAGTTTTTTTTCTGGGCTCCTGAGCGTGTGTTCTTGAGATTCTGAGGTTTCAGTGAATTATTAACAACAGTATTCATCTGAGAGGAAATTCAGCAAATTGACAGAGCTTGATAATGTTGTGATGTAGAAGAGCACGTGGCTTTTGTGTAATCTAGGAATACGGATCAACAGCCATTTTATACATTTGTTGTGTATGTGTTCATGGAATTGCTGAAGACGTTCACGTAGTAGCCGGCTTAGTTGCATGAGTGTGTCTGTCGGATTTGAGACAGCTGAGGATATGGATAGAGAACATGTATACAGCCAGAAGTTGTGAAGAAGACTCATCCTATTGTGTTTCCCACCACCCTCAATTCTTAGTTTCTGAATAAAATAGTTGTTTAAGAAGTGCATTTGGTTACTGGCCACTTGTGCTCATATTTCTAAGAAGGAAAAAAGGGATTTTGAGCCTCAATCTAAAGTTGTTATAGTAGGATTTGGATGACATCGTGAGATGGGACCAGAGATCAGGCAAATTCAAAGATTCCTACTCTGTTAGCATTAGATCATTAGATTTGTCAGCCAGACTAATGTTCCTTTTTGATGTCTTGCTAAGCTCCAGGTGACTGGTGGCCATAGGTCCCTTAACCTAGTTGTGATATGTTCTTAGTATGAAGTAGTTGTTTAACTTCCACAAAGATGTCAGAAGGACAGTTTGAAAATTAAAGGTGCTAAATAATTAGCACTGAGTATTTTAATTTGAAAAGAGAATTCTTTAGGAAATTTGAATTAGCTTCAAAAGTAAGACAAGGGGAATAACTAACTAATGGAAATAAATTAATAAAAACAGTTATCAAACTATAATATGAGAGTAAAGACCTCAAAAAACAAAGTTTTTTTTTTTCTCTTTAAAGCAATAATTAAAAATTTTCTTCCTATGGTACAAGCTAGTTTGTTGAAGTCATGTTTTGGCTATACCGTTACAACAGTCTGTTTCTGTACCCATACCTAAGAAAAGCAATAGAGAGATTTTTCCCTTGGTCCTGGCCTGTGAAGTTGGTTGAGTTTTCATGTTGTTTGAGGGAGTAACATATGGAGCATTTTTAGATAAATAAATTTTGAGGAAGGACTGTGCTCTAAAGGTTTTGCCCTCAGGGGATGCAAGACTGTCTGCTAGCTCCAGAAATGCAACTTCAGTGTTTGGCAGTAGCCAGGTACCGGGCTTGGTGACTATTAAAGAGGTCCTGTCTCCCCTTGCTTTTCAGCCTGCAGGACAACGGACGATACAGATGCCATCTTTTATAGCTGGGACGTAGTTGTGCAATGCATTTCATGGGTTTAAGTGGTCTATTCAGTGTCTCACTTCGTTATAAGGCAGGAAAGCCAGCGATACTGTTTGGTTTGGCATCAAAGTTTAGAAAAATTGGAGAAGCCAAAGTAAGAGCTTTTTATTCCCTCAGTTTTTCTTTTGCTTGTTATACTTACATTCTGTGGTTCTCTTCTGTTTGCAAAAATAGAGAAAAGAGGGTGGTTCACTTGGTCTTGCAAACAGAAGATATTTTTTTATGTGGACTGTGACATCTGTAGATATGTTGATTCCTTTATAATGTGCAACCTTGTTTTAATTGTTAGCACAAAGAGTGAAATCTCCGTGCTCCTAGCAATGGATTCCACATTTTCTTAGATTACAAAAGATGTAAATATTCTCATTTTAAATCTTGCCCCCTCTCCCTTCTTTTTTTTTCTTTTTGCACTTTTTCTCTTTATACTTGGAGGTTACTTTTATTAGCTATCATGAACAGACTCCTGGGGCTGTATTTACAAATATCTGAATAGGCCTGTTTAGGATGCGGTGGGGAAGGAGTCTGTCGTGGTCCGTTCTGGACTCACACGAGTTAAAATGACACTGCCATGTTATCAGTAGAAATGAATGTTAGGTGTCTATTCCAGAACTTCCATTAGAAAGCAAATTTTCAGTTTCCCTTTTGGAACATGTGCCAGACACGTCCGTATATTCTACTCACTTGGGAAAGAGCTGTGTGACTTCACCCGTCACTGACACATCTCAGATACTGGCCAGCTTGAAATAGTTCTCTAATAGAGCTTCTTTTTATTAATACTGCTCTACGAGATGGAAAAAGCGTGCTAAGGAAATATTTTAGAATAGAAGCAAATTGATCTGATGGATTGTATTTCATGTTTGTTGCTCATCTTGCTATATGTGTGACCTGACAGTCCTTACCTGCAAGATTTTTGTGTTTGAGAGGTTCTGCCAATGCCCTGGATTTTCCCAGTGAGCCGTAGTTTGTGCTATTCTACTGGCCCTGGTAGGCGTGAATCCTGACTGTACGGTGTATGAGGTGGGGCATTGCCACTTTTACTTGCTGCTGAAGTTATTCAGCATAAATTCATTCTCTCATGCACGTGTGCTGTTGCCAAGAGCATGCCATGTAAGTGGCTCGCCAGTGCAGCTGATGTCTCAGTCATTTGTTCTGTATGTGTATGTCTGTTGCAAACAAAAACCGACTGCAAGCTGAGGATACGTGTTTGTATTTTATACTATAGTTGACCTAGCGGAGTGTTAGGATTTTTCTTTTTCCTGGTAAGCACCTAAAACTACCTTGAAGCTTGTCACTGGATAAATTTAGTTTATGTTAACACCTAAAACCAGCATGCGTGGGATAGTAGATATTAAGCTGTAACTCTGTTTTGTAACTCATTAGGTAGCAAAAAAAAAAAAAAAAAATTCAGTTTTGGGTGATTTACTCTGTTGCTGTGGTGCAAGGAGAGAGTTCTTGCTTCATCGACAGTGACATTCAGATTTACGTTGGGTGCTCCAGAAGGAGGAAGACTTCAGCCAACTAGAGGGTCCCTGTGTGGTTCAGAAAGTGCCACTCTGCAGCTGCACTCTGCTGCAGAAGGCACAGAAGGTGGCATGTGCCGTGCGGATCGCCGCCTGCTGCCTTGTGTGTGCTGAAGATCTCAGGCCAAAGAGTTGTTAGATGGTAATGGAGAGGGACAGTGGCTGGGCCGCTGTAGTGCTCTACACTAAGGTAGTTGACTGTTAAGGTGTAACCTCTACTCCCATTGCCTTCTCTTCAGAGCAGTTAGTTTCTCTTGGACTTTTACAGTGCTGTCATTTGACAGTTTTCTCATCTAAAAACTGCAGTCCTAGGTTTCATGAATCCACTGGAAATTTTGCAGAGATCAAAGATCTGCGTAAGTCATAAGGTAAAGGAGAAAATTCCCATCTCCGCTGTTTTCCTCTGTCCATCTACTTTCACCTGCGTCAAAATGTCCTGGCTCACTGGGTACAAATTGCAAAACAGAATAAACTGAAACCATTATCTCTACTATTGTGCAGAACATGCTCGGGCCTAAAGCCTGTCGGGGGAGAAGTACTGTTAAGACTGGTGCCCGATAATGTAAAAAGTGCACTATGTAGGCTTTTCTGTAGCTTTCTGAACAAACTGCTTGTAGATGTGAATTGCTTTCATCACATAGCATGCCTTCTGCTGCTTTCCGTATAGAAAAATAAACAGAGTGTCAATATAGCTTGTGCATATTTATGTGTGTCTCTGCTTGGCATTCTGCTCTGGTTCCCGGTATTTTAGTCATCTTGCCCTCCCTGGGAAGGCCTATTTGTATACGAAGCTCTTGAACAGTGACTGAACTTTGTACAGCTTGGAAATTTGATAAGCTGAAGACATCTGTCCTATTTTTGCTAGACCTCGAGTTTGAAATGTACTGTAAATGTCTCTGGTTTGGTTTTTTTTTGTTTGATTGTTTTGGGGGTGGTTTTGTTTGGTTTTGGTAACATACATTAACATTACTTTTGGGTGCACTCTGCCACAATTAGAAAATAAATGCTGCAGAGCTGTTGATGGTACGAAGCGGTGTCCTATACCAGGAGAGTATGTTCTTATTTGTGCGTGTAAAACCTCATGGGGTGAAAACAGCAGTTACGCTTTCCTGGCACAAACCCTTTCCTAACCTTCCCATCTGCAGCATTCAGCTGCAACACAAAGGGCTCAGTCACTTCGCAAGCGGTTTGCGTCCTGAAGAAACCATTTGGCAAGGCTTGTCAAAATTTTGCCTGACAGGAGCCTATGGGGCTTTCGCTGCAAATTTGGCACCCTGTTGTAGCATTGTTCCCAGCTCTTAATTTTTTTTTTTTTAATTAGTTTGGCAAAGTGTACAGCAAGGAAAAATATATAGCAAATTTTGAGTCGTTTCTGTCAAAATCATGTGTTTGTCCACACACCTTCAGTTACGAGTAAGGAGCATGGATTAATCCAACTGAACTCTGGATTTTACTGACAGAGAAAAGGTACTTTTCAGGAACAAACAGCAGATTAATAAGGATTACAGGGTTCCAGCAGAGAGAGAAGCAAAGACTCAATGGCATCCACGTGTAGAGTTTCCTAATTCTCCTTAAAAACAATTTTGTGGTTAGCCAGGTTTTCCCATGTATTATTTCTTCAGCATTTGCTTAAAGTGCCTAAGGTATAATTGCATAATGAGCAATTACTGAATTCTCAGGTGCCTGTTATTATATATGCATTTTACTTAAGTTTGTGCAATGTTCTTGGAATAAAAGTTATGCAGACTATCCCTTCTGGCAGCTTCTTCTCATCCCCCTGTTTCCTCTTTATTGACAAATGTCCTTCACTTGTCTTTGTGGAAGGCTCATAATTATGTATAGTAATTCTTTGCAGGTTTGTAGGGTGTTTAAGTCTAAAGTGTAAGTCAGCACCAGATGACAATCTTGGAGTTCACTGAAAAAAATTTTCCAGGATGCAGTTATGGAATTTAAATTTAAGGAAACAATCTTTATAATTAGGTTGTTATTGATTACATTCTGCATAAATAGTGTAAAATCCCAGTTGGAACAGTTTACTACTTAAATGGGAGTAGGCTTTGCAGAAGTCAGTTGCACTGGGGAGAAAAATTAACAACAAAACTAATTTAAGGATGCTTTTCCTAAACAAGTCTGAGTATACTTCACATATTACACTTCATTTTCTAGTCATTTGACCTAAAAAAATGCCGTATTTCATTTATACATGAGATGTTTTCTCATAACTGATACATTTTTTGTGTGTATTTTTTTGCATTGGCATTTTTCACTATGTAGTGTAATAAACTTCTTGGGAGATATTCTGAACAGATTTATTGAAACAGGCAAATCTCATAAAGAGAACAACTCATTTAAACTTGTCGCCACATCCTAATTAGATACAAAACCCTCAAAATATCATCTACAATAAATATAAGTGTATTTCAGAAAGACCTATTTTATACTTGAATTCATATAAATGATTCCCACACTGCATATTTGTATTAATACATGAGACAAAGAAGTTAAATGGATATAGAAATAAGAAATACAGGATCTCCTTGATCTAAAGAATAGATATCAGTCTAAGTAGACAGCTGCTGTAATAAAATCACTGAAATAGGTGATAGTGAGGGAGCCTTAATTTCCGTGATTTTTTGAAACTTCTCTGATATTTAATTTGATTTAGAACTGTGGCAGAGAAATGTCAGCTAATGTAATTGTTAGAAATAAGTTATTAACTGCAGCTTATAGTCTGGTACCTAGACGAAGCATCTAGATCCTATACTTTTTGCTTCTGATACATTTGTAAATTATGTACTTTCTAGATGGAAGTGCTACATATCATGTTATATCGATGTGTATGTAATATGTTAATGTTGAATAGGCCCTGTCTGAATTGGGCTAGCGGTGTTTTTCTTTTTGCAATGTTTTACTCTTCTGCCTGGGATTAAGCCATGTCGTTGGGGGAGTGACGTGCCTACGTGTTTGTGGCCATTGGGTATGGTTTTTTGTTGGAGGTTGTGTGTGTGGTTTGTAGCATTATATACCATTATGTTTTTATTAGTTTTAAATAGTTTAAATTAGTTTTGCTTGAAGAACCAGCAAGCATGAATGCTGTAATAGGTGGATGGAGGATTTTTGTTTTACTTGAAGGCAGCTGATCACAATGGGAACTGTATTTGCAGCAGTGTCCAAAGACCTGGCGTATAACTAACGGTCTTTTAAGGTTCTGAAGGGGAATAATATATACTGGTGAGCTTGAGATTGAGTTTTTACCAGCAGCCAGATAGTCATTGTAGAGTGGATGGGAGGAGTCATTTGGAGGAAGAACTATCTTAAAATGCTGTCGCAGGCTTCTAGTAGTTCTTGGACGTTAAGTCTGATGACAAGTTAGTTATGATTGCTTTTCCCAGAGGTGCATTGCCCAGATGGTACACAGGCTTAGTGAGAGGGAAGAGAGCTGTGTCTTGGACTTCAGTGCTTTAGCAATGACAATTATGAGTATCTGTGGAGAGTTGCATAAAGAATAAAACAGATTCTCACTAGTTCTGCAAAACTATATAAAGCCTGACAGGGCTCCTTCAGTGAAAAGGGGATGTGCACTTTTAGGAAGAAGAAGAATCTGGCAGCTAGGGGAAGAGGGGGTCTTTTATTCTCTCCTCTTTAGGAATCCCCACTCTCCCATCTGCCTGTTAGCTGTGTTCTGCGTGCACCATCAGACTCATCAGCAGATTTGGAGTCAAGCACCTCAGGTCAGACTGCTGGGGGTGTTAGTGGAGTGTCAACTTCCTCTGCTGAAATAGAGTTTTCTGTTCAGGCATATTTGGAATGATCTTTCTTAACTAGTTTGCTACTGTAGAAATGATGTTGCAGTTGGTCCTGCCTTGTACACACCAGCCTGTAGTGGAGAGCAGAAACTGCTGAGATGACATACGATGATCTGTAGTGTTCAGCAGGTCAGGTTGCTGAGTGATTTCAGATCCTAATGGTTTCTTGTGAATTTAAACTCTTCTGGGTGTGCTACATGTTTCTAAACCCTGAACTCTGGTTCAGGATTTCCTGGTGTGAGACTACCTCTTTCTGGAACACAGAAGTACAGCCAGCCTCTACCTGCTAACACAGAATATCCGTATCCTGTTCAGGAGCATAGAGCCTTCTAGCTCCACTCGTTTAATTACAAGATCAAGTTGTCTGTATTTTGCTTACTGCTTAATCAGGTTTTTCAGTATGTTATTTTATACCTTGCACCGCATGAGGTTTGCTTACCTTTAAGAGAACTGTTACCAAATGTGGAAGCTGCTGAAGAAAGTCAGATCCGGGCTCACAAAATGAGATCCTTTAGCTGATCAGAACGTAAGTGTCACGCCTTTCTGCTCTAAGCTATATAATAAGAAAGCGTTCACAGAGCAGACACTCATTGGCCGAATGGAAGAGGATAAACTTATCAAGGTGAACTTGAATTCTGAGTTAGCGACCTGATGAACTTGTATCTGAGCCCTGAGCAAGAGAAAACTGTGACAGTGTTGAACAGCAGCGTGTTTGGTATAAGGGACACAGATTAATTTTGGCCAGTTCCATCCTGTGTTTGGTAGTGTTCCTGGAGATACATAAACTTCTTCAGCAATCCTGAGTAAAACTTTCTGCCATTCCAGATGGGCTGGAATGTGATGGGGGGTGCCTCTGCAGGTGGATGATGAGCTAGCCTCAATTAGTCTTTTCCTTATCACCTTTTGTCTGAACTGCAGCAGCCCAGTAGACAGGGGTATGGAGGCTTCAGTCCCCAAGGCAAATGTCCTGGACCAAAAACATTGCACCATGTCTCCTCAGCAGCATGTGGTGCCAATGTTCTTACATCTTTAAGCTGAGACTTCTCGGATAACTTAAAATCAAATTCAAGACTCCAATTCTTTTCTTCATAGTCTAGTCCATGCATATGGAAAAGGCACCTACATGTCTGAAGTGAAGAGTCCTTTCTGGGGTACTGTTGAGAATAAATGGATTTTCCACAATAAAGGCAAATGTTTTGTGTAGTAAAGAGAATTTTTTCTTAAGGGTTGTGCTGAGATACTGGATTAACCTCCCCTCCTCCCCTCTTTTCCCAATTTCCAGGAACATCAAAAAGTTCAGTACACTGTTCCAAGTGCAAGGTTCATATTAGTTGACCTTGCCTTCAGCATCATAAATAAGCAGAAACGTTCATCTGTGAAGTAGTAGAGCAAAACCAGGCTTTCAGCAAAACCTTGTTGTGTGGAAGCAGTTGCAGCATGGGCTTCTTGTTCCAGAGAGAGGATACAGGAGATGATGCTGCCTGTGTTAGTTGTGCCACTTAATGCACTGGTAGAAAACTCTCAGGTAATGATTTGATTGAGTGACCCTCCATAGAATTCTCTTGATCAGGGATTCTCCCAAACTTTTGTATGCCAAACTTGATACTGTCTCCATTAGCTTCAAAGTGAAAAATCCACAAATATTGTCAGCTGCCAGTTTAAATACTCCTTTGATTCTTTCCACAGTGGAATCTATACCAGTGTGAACTTAATTTCATCTAGAATCATTTATTATTTATAACGGTTGCTGTATAGTCATAAAGACCTCTAAATCTCATCAGTTTTCCTTGGACAACATTGTTTTGTAGTACTTTTTTTTTTTAAAGGGATGACTTAAAAAAAATGAGCAACTGACAGACGGCTTCTAAATTTGGTCTTTGTGGAGTGCTCAGGAATTACTTCTGCATGTGTGCAGCTTTTGCTATATTTGTCAAGAGGAAATCCTGAGGATATATTAAACTACAAAGTTGAAGAATTATTTGAGTTTTACATGCTTGAGGCTCTCCTTTCTCCCTGAAGAATTATTTTGGGCTCTCTGATAGCAAGTCACCCTTTTCTGCTTGCTAGGGAGAGAATTTTACTTTGCTTCCCTTGCTGGGGCCGGCTTCCTGTGTTTGAAAGAGGGATTTTGTGTTTAGCAGTACGAAGGCTTCTGTACCTATGAAGTGTAGAAATGGGCCCCCCTTTATTGAGAACCTGATCTCTTTTCTGGCACAGAATAAGTACATCTTTTTCCAGTTGCGGAGGAAAAGGTGGCTTCTATGGAAGTTGGAGAAACTTGGAGTTTTGTTGTGAGACTACAAGGTAGGAGAGTTAAGAGATTTTTTTAACTTAGTAACCTTCTCGAAGTTACTAGCAGTATTGTTTGCCAGTAGCTATGAGGAATTTTATTTAAATACTATTCTCCTTTTTGGTTTTGTTTTTCTATTTGTTCTCTTCCAAGAATAATACTGAGCCTCGCTGAACAGCTTACCTCTGACCTAGGGGGAAGGTGATTTGTGCTGGAGTTGTGATCCCATTAATGTTGTCTTACAGCAGTATTGAGAGAGACCAGTTTCTCTGATATTTTGGGGACAGTTGTGTCAATATGCAGTGTACCGTATCTCTCACCATAGTTTGGGAACTAACTTTTCACTGGGAAAAAGTCCTTCCCCTGTTCTTATTTTCCTGTTGCTGTTTTGGAAGGAAGGTGTTGGAGATACTTGACTTTTCAGTACCTGGAACCCTCCTTCTCGTATGTAATCCTTTGAACCCACTGCGGAGGACACCACACTCTTCTTGGTGTTCAGTGACCTTAGATTTGAGCTTTTCAGATGAAGAATACAGAGTTTTGTGCCACAAACACAAATTCTAGCCACCTTGTATTTCAGCTTTGCTGGTTTTTTTAAGTGTTCTGCATTGGTGCAGGTATTTCACAGCACCACAGAAGATAGTGTTGGAAAATGCCAGCTGGATTGTCTTGGGCAATGCTGGGAGGGCAGGTGGTGGTACCACACATGCCCGTCAGCAGAAATTTCTGCAACCTTTGGTTGTGAAACATGTGAACGTGGATGCTGTTAGAAACAGGAGACCTGAGGTAATGGGCTGGCCTGGTGGAGTTTCTGTGTTTCTGAAGGATGAATGCTCAAAACAGAGGTGCAG
Organism: Tetrax tetrax; assembly: GCA_009806455.1. NCBI lineage: Eukaryota > Metazoa > Chordata > Aves > Otidiformes > Otididae > Tetrax > Tetrax tetrax. Next base: position 195,342 of record WHYT01017702.1, on the reverse strand, counting down.
AACTTGCTTTTCATGCCATGTCTTATTAGTGAAATTTTGAAAGCTGTCAGTACCATTTTAAAACTCGTATCATCCAGCCCTAACGAGAAAGAAATCCAACAGACGTACATGACAGCCACCATCAGCCTAGCCCAGTTCTCCCAAGATTGCCTGCAATGGTGGGAAATTTTTCGGGTAAATGTCGATAGTGTAGATGAGACCAAAGGTTTTTGTGTCTATTTAGCCTTTTAAAAAATTATTCAGTACGCTGATGGGATAGCAGTCACTCAAAGGAAGACTTCCTTTGCTTGGCTTGATTGACCAGAGTCATTCTGTGGGAAAGGATGCTAACTTATTCTAAACTGAAGGTGACCCTTGCCTTTTTGTGAGCAATAAAGACATAATAGAGGCCCAGTTAGGGTTCAGTGGAACCCCCACAGCCATCTGCGCACTTCATTGGCAGAAGTGGCTTTCACTTGAACTTGCATTTGACAAGTGTTTTCTGTCCCTTTCTCATTCAGAAGGGTCCTTCAAAGCCAAGTAATTGAAATGCTCTCACCCCTCGCTCCTTTTCCTCCTTCCCCCAAACTTGCTTAAATTGCAGGGCAACTGGTATTCAGTGTTAATGAGTAAAAATGCATGTGCTTCCAAAGTTCACACTATTTTTCCTTCCCATAGGGAATTTTCTTAAAAAAAACCAAACAACTCTTCTCCACACTCTCCAGCACCAGCTTCATAAAGGAAAAGTTGGGGGGAAAAAGAAGTGTTTCTGTTGCGTGTTGCATTGCCGTTTCTCTCGCTCCCTCCCTCCCCCTCTTTTTTTTTTTTTTTTTTTTTTTTTTTTTTTTTTTTTTTTTTTTTTTTTTTTTTTTTTCTTTAACTGGCTGGACTTTTTGAAATGAAACACAAATCAGGTCTCTGGAATAAAAGGTTGTGAGTATGCCTTGTGGCATTTGGAATGAGACTATTCACTGCCTGAATGACTATAAATAGAAAGCAAGGAGCTGTGTATTTCTCAGTTCAGACTCCCTGCAAAGAAGCGCCCTTCCCAGTTAAAGGGTGACTTTTTGAAAGAAACCTTGTTCCTTGTGGTGAATTGAATTGCTCCAGGAATTCTTCTCCTTGCAGCTTGCATAAAAAGGCGTTAATCTCTAATTTATTTCTCCTTTTCAAAGGCTGTATCCTCCATCATAAATGTATATTCTTAGCCATGTCACCAGATATGCCCGTCTTGCCTGTACAGAGTTGCACGTAGAAAAATTTCTGAGCGCAGAACAAACATTGTTCTCTGCAATTTTTGTGCCTGAAAGCTTTGTTTTTGGCTCTGGGCCAGCTGTCGGCTCTCTTTTTATCTGGTATTCATTCTTCAGTGAGAAGGCTAAATTAGCAGCACTCAGTTTTTTGGTGGTTTTTTTTTTTTTTTTTTTTACGCGATTGAGGAACAGAATGGGAATTGTGATTGATTTTTATAATAAAAGGTTTGATTCTCCCAACACACTTGTGATGTTGCCGACAGTAAGAACCCCAATAGCTTACTGTTGCAGCTCTGCAGACAATTTGTTTGGCTGATTTGGCTGTTAAAAAATGCTCATAAATCTCCTGTGTTGTGCAGTTATGCTAATTTAGTGCAATCATTTTTCTTGTGCCTCCCCCTTTCAGGAAGACTGTAGTATTAAAGAAAGACGGATAGAAGATGGGAGGAAAATGTTTGATGGGTTTGTGAGTTGGCAGTGTTAAAGATCCTAACACTGGAGCTGTTGGATTGGCTTTTTTTCTCTTTTTTCTTTTTTTTTTTTTCTTTTATTTTCCCCTTTTTTTTCTTTTTTTTCCCCTCTCCCTTTTCTTCCCCCCCTTCTCCCTTTTCCCTCCTAATACAGTGGTGTTTTATGTGGTCTTATTTTGAAAGCTGCTTCTAATTTTCTCCTCAGACCTTTTGTTTCACATTTTTTCCTGCCTTCAAAAACCTAGCAAGAGCAGCCTTCTTCATAGAGTCTTCTTTTCCCTGTTCATAGTTTTTAAAGAATGGACCTATAGATTCCTCGCATTGCTCTTTCCATTACTGCTGGATTCCTAGTTGTGTGGGTTCTGGGGTTTATTTTTGTTTATTTGTTTAACAGAGGAATTAAAAGGTTGACAAATACCCACCTTAATTTTTTAAAGCTTAGCCTGTGCATATTTTGCAGTGGTTTTTTGCATTAGTGCTAATGTTAAATGAGAGCAACAGCAAACAGACAGGAAATAAAGGGACCATCAGTATCACTCTTGATTGAATTGTTCATAGCTGGACACCTGAATTGCAAACTTTGTAGAGAAATGTATCCAGGTTAGTCATTTCCTTCTCATCATAGAATCATTATGCTTGGAACAGACCTCCAAGATCATCAGGCCCAATCATCAACCCAACACCACCTTGCCTACTGAACCATGTCCTGGAGTGCCATATCTACATGTTCTTTGAACACCTCCAGGGATGGTGACTCCACCACTTCCCTGGGCAGCCTGTTCCAGTGCCTGAACACTCTTTTAGTAAAGAAGTGTTTCCTCGTTTCCTAATATTCAACCTAAACCTCCCCTGCCACAACTTGAGGCCATTTCCTCTCGTCCTATCACTTGTTACTTGGGAGAGGAGACCAACACCTGCCTCCTTACAACCTCCTTTCAGGCAGTTGTAGAGAGCAATGAGATCTCCCCTCAGCCTCTTCTCCTGACTAAACAATCCAGGTTCCCTCAGCTGCTCCTCATAAGACTTGTTCTTCAGAGCCCTCACCGGCTTCATTGCCCTTCTCTGGACATGCTCCAGCAACTCAATGTCCTTCTTGTACTGGAAAGCTCAAAACTGCACACAGTATTCGAGGTGTGGCCTTACCAGTGCCGAGTACAGGGGCACAATCACTTCCCTACTCCTGCTGGCCACACTGTTCCTGATACAAGCCAGGATGCTGTTGGTGGTCTTGGCCACCTGGGCACACTGCTGGCTCATGTTCAGCCGGCTGTCAACCAGCACCCCCAGGTCCCTTTCCGCCAGGCAGCTTTCCAGCCACTCTTCCCCAAGCCTGTAGCGTTGCATGGGGTTGTTGTGACCCCAGTGCAGGACCTGGCACTTGGCCTTGTTAAACCTCACGCAGTTGGCCTCGGCCCATCGGTCCAGCCTGTCCAGATCCCTCTGCAGAGCCCCAGCAGCAGATCAACAGTCCCACCCAGTTTGGTGTCATCTGCAAATGGAGGGAGCACTCAGTCCCCTCATCCAGATAATTAGTGAAGATATTAAACAAGACTGGCCCCAAAACTGAGCCCTGGGGAACGCCGTTTGTGACCAGCCGCCAACTGGATTTAACTCTTCACCACAGCTCTCTGGGCTCTGCCATCCAGCCAGTTTTTTACCCAGCAAAGAGTACGCCTGTCTAAGCCATGAGCTGCCAGCTTCTCTAGGAGAATACTGTGGGAGACAGTTTCAAAGGCTTTACCTGAAGACTGGTCAAAGGACTTTGCTCAGGACGGCAAAGTCCTGCCCTTACTCAGATAGCTACGAGGAGGGTTTTACAGATTGTAGGGAGTGCGGATAGTCAGTCTTCTGGTTTACCTCCTCAGGTTCCTCTCTGCTCTTGTCACGTGAGGTTTTCCTAACCCAGCAGCAGTGGATGTTTAAGTGTCATCCAAATTCTGTGCTATCTGTGAACAACAGTAGCTATGTAATTGCCTTTTCCAGTGAAATAAGGTATAAATAAAAACACTGGTTTTACTTTAATACTGCTTTTACTGGATGCTTCTGTATGTTCCTTTTTTTTTTTTTTGTTTCCTTTGCTTTACTTTTCTTCAGTCTAACCTCACGATGTGGCATTACTGTTAACTCTCATGGCCCAGGGCTCCAGCTGCGTGCCTATCTGAGTCAGATTTCTGTCTCATGTATAACTGAGGAGACCTGTTCTGGAGGCATGACACTGAATCTGTGGTCTGAGGTGATGCAGAAAATCCCTTCTTAATAGGTACTTGGTTTGCCTTGTGTGTATGTGCAGAGTCATAAGGATCTGGGGTTAGAAAGGAATATTCTCTAGAATTTTCTCCAGAACTTGCTGTCCAACCTGATGCGTAATGCTTTTTACCATTGTGTAGAAGTGGGAGCCATGCATCTGTGAGGCAGTACTGGTGTCATCCATTCTGCCTGTGGCGTGCTGATCAGTCGTCTGCAGTGCAACTGGAGGGAGCTCACTGTGTATGAGAAATGTGTATGAATTTAAGTGGACCCTGTTTTCTTGGATGGTTTTGAGATTGAAGTATATGAACCATTTAATGAGTTGGTGATTTTTTGGCGGAAGGGGGTGTTGGTTTTTTGTTTGGAAGGGAAAGCAAGTATGTTTCTTTTTGGCAAAAATAGTTCTCTGCTTTCCACTGATAAAAGGTGTCGTCATGTAGCAGCACAGGATAATCTGCATGTTCCCTGTTCTTATTGTATGACTGTTCCTGAATGCTGGATTTGCTGGTGCAGATTCATACTCACTGGAAATAATGCAACTACCCAAGTCTGTTGTCAGAATAGAACATTAATGGGTGGCGTTATTATTAAATTAATGAAAATGCTTAAAAGAGAAGCTGCAACCAGCAGCTGAATGTAGAGCCGGTACTACCTGCATGTAGCAACATGAAGCGGGACCTGGACTGAAAGCACAGAAATGCATGTCTTTGTTAAAGTGTAAGTGAAATATTTGTCATGAGCATTAAAAAGAGAATTGTTGGGGTTTGTTTGCACAGCTCTCACAAAAATAATGTCAACTTAAGCAAATTTTCTACACCGGACTTGTCACTACCTGTGACAGCTTGTGTAGAAATCGCTGCAGCTGGGAAATCTCATGCCTGTGAATTTATGCTTACATTGTAAGTTACTCCTGAAGACTGTGCTGTGCTTTGGAGAGACCATTTTTGCTCATCCAAACTGATACAAGAGAGGTGCTTTGCCCTGCTGAACTCCTGCTCTAAAATGACAAAGCCCAGCCTAAGGTTTGATACTACCTTAGTGATTTGGAAATGCTGGGCACAGGAAGAATGAGCAATCAATGCCAGGTTCTGTGCGGAATCTGAGAGGTGACAGAGGTCAGAACTAGGACTTGTCCAGAATAGTAATTACAAAACTCCTGGGTTTCAGAGGTTTTTTTCCTTCTTAAAGGCTGCTTGTGTTCTGATGGCCCAGCAGAGGTTTAATGAGGCCCAGCCTTGCGTTTGCCCTAGGGAGATGCTGTATTTTGCAGCAGCTTTTCAAGAGCATCCCGTGAGGCAGTGAAACATAAGTACTTTCCTTTTAGAGAAGGATTAAACATTGCGCCACCCACTTCTAGAAAGCTGAAGAACTCTTGTAGGTAGGGAGCATCGTTGCCCTTCATGTTACAGATGATGAAATTGAGACACGTCTCAGGTAAGTGAACTGCCTGGAGGCGGTTAGATTTGGGACTCAGGCCAGGTCTAAGAGTTGGGAGGGTTAGGAGTGTGGAAGAAGTCATGCCCCTTAGCCTTGGCTAGAGCTGGAAAGGTCATTTGCTTAGAGTGCTTATGTCATCCAGAGAGCACCAGCACTCCTTCCTTCGGTATGAGATGTTCCTCTGCTAGTGGGCGTTTCTGGCAGAGGTGTAGTGGGGAAATCTTCCAGCATAAAGTAGATCTCCAGGGGACAAAAGTAGGTGGTACTTGTTCTGACTTGCTGCTAGGCCTTGGGTTGGGTGTTTCAGTATCATGTGCCCTTGCAGTGGAGGAAGGTTAGTGTTTTCCAGCTCGTTGAAGCCTTACTAATTTAAGTTTTGTGAAATGCTACATAAATGCAAACTTGCTGATGTCAGGAAGATTCAAGGCACCTTTGCGGAGTGCCACTGCCTCTCCTGTGGCCTCTGCTCTTTCCTCCCTGTGATTTCTCTTACGACTTTGGTGTTCTGATCTTGTGAATCTACCTTTGAGAATTCAGTAGTAGACTGAACGTCAGAATTTTTCTTGATACAGGCATTCCCCTTTTGTCTTGTTTTGTCAACAGGCTTCTGGCATGGCCATAGAGACAGCAGAAGGAACATCTTCTCGTCCTTGTCTTTGACACTTTGTATTCATGGCATTGTGGAATGTGGGTCTGGAGACTTTGTATGGTGCTTATGCATTAACAGAATCTCCTTTTGATGTGAACTTAACACCCTCGTGACAGTTCTACCTTGTGTGTCACCTGGCTGTTCCAGCTATGGAGACAGTTCAGAGGGAGGAGGAATCCCATTTGTTCTGCAGAACCAGTGCACTTGACGCCACCCTCATGTAGTCAAGAGCTTCTCATCCGTGTTTTTTGTTGTCTTCTTCTGACACGGGAAGGATCTACGAGATAACCAGCCTTCTGTCCTTCATTTTCATAGTTATCAGAAACCTGTAGATTGTGCTGCAGTGTATGGAAGTCAATGCTAGCTGTCACTTAAAATTTTTAAGAACAAAGTAAAGGTTGCATCAGTTTGTGGCTTCATTATCTATTTCCTGGCTTTTGAAAGTTTGAACTTGTCAGTTAGTAGCACAGGACAGCTTTGTCCATGCAAAGTTGAAGTTGTTTTTGTTGGTGAGTATCCTAGCTTGCTTAGTTCTTGTGAAAGAAATTGAAAACACGTAACAACTAGTTCTCAAAAGAGAAAAGAGATTGCCAATGAGGTTTGGGAGGGGGAAGATGGGCTGAGATCAAAGATAACGTACCGCTATAGACTGATAATAAAGCACAAATCATTTGGTTTTGGAGCAACAGACTGGATCTTAAACACATCAGATCAGTCCAGTGTTCAAAGTGGAGTGAGATACCTTATGCTCTGAATGAATGCTGGAGCAGCTGAAATAATTTATTTTTCCCCAAATTAAATTTGGTACAATTGCACTTTGTTTTTCCATTTCTCCATGTTCAAACAAGCATTAGGAGGAGAGGCACAGGTAGAGAGTGAAGAGGTCCTATGCATCTACATACGATGTTAACGTCTGACAAGTTTATGTCAGCAGATGAGGCTCCAGCAGTTTATTCTGATAACATCCAGGTCTTTGCCCTTCTTTGAGTTCCTGAGCAACTAATCCATTGGTGAATCAACTTGAGAACTGCTGTCTTTTTCAACCTTTGGTCCTTTAAAGTCTATGGACTCAAGCTTCTCTGTTAGAGACCCCAGCAAAGAGTGAAATAAAATTCATTTCAGTAAGTGCTCAGATTTCTTCTGCTTTGGAGAGGTGAGTGCCAAAGGCTTGTCAGCTTCTCACCCTGGCATCTTTCCAAATTAGTGGGTGACAGTTTTCGCCCTAGCTTCTTGCAAGTATTTTTTTCTCCATGTTGCAGCTGCTTTTGACAGTTCCTTGGAGAGCCAAGTGAGTGGGCTGTGCCAGCTGTTCATAGTCAGGGGGGTAGGTAAAAGTCCCTTGTGCTGAATGTACAGTTGGAACTCACACATTGGCATTAAGATACAGGCAGTGGAAGGTCATGAAAAGTCTCCTATTTCTGATCGAACCAGCTTCAGCTTCCTTTTTGAAAGGAATTTCCTTTGACTATCTAATAGTTTACTGTGTAACAGCTGCATGGTCCGGGCATTCCCAAAATTTGAAATATTTTCAACCAATTCTTTTTACATATGGCATGTACTGAACAGATTCGCTACAGGCAGTGTTTGAATAAATTTGTTGATTTTTTTACTCACAATCAGCATAAAACGGACAAATGTAAACACTGTGATCCCAACCAGGAAACTGCCTTGTCCCTAATACAAACAAAACAAATCTTCCCTCTATCCAGAGAAACCTCTCAGATGATAAGCCATCAAGTCTAAATACGGTCCCAAATTTAAACAGGAAACTGATATTTTTGTAGTCACAGTGGCTGTCTCCTCCCATGTCCTCGGGCTCAAAAAAAGCTCAGGTTTCCAACAGACACACAGAAAGGTTGTTATAAATGCTATTCTTTCATGTCAGCCCAGTAACTCTCAGTAGAAAATTAATTATTTTGGTCTGTTTAGATTACTCCAGAGGGTTTTCAGCTTTGTTTAATAAAATGAGGGGAGAGGTCCTCCATGAGTCTGTGCCTCTGCAGGGTTCTCTGCAGCATCCTTAGGACCTGGCTTGTCATCCTTGCTGAAGGTGAGCTGAGAACTAATGCTCAGACATGGCCTTAAGCCATTCTCTGTAGCAGGTAAGACCCTCTGTGCTTAGGTGGGGTTATCGCAGTGCCGGGCACGCCAGGCTGGGTGGTGTCCATCTGTCCTTACCCTGTGCTCCAGTGAGGCGCAGTGCCACCTCATCCTGGTCAGTTGGGTCATAGGTGAATGATAATGTTTAGTCCTGTCCAACAGCAGTCCTGTCCATTCAGATGAGTTGGCATTCCTTAAATAAATGAGCAATGATACCAGCTTTCTTAGTGTTTAAAAGAGTGCTTAGAATATGTGCCACTCATTGAGTCACAGAAAAAATCCACTTTTCCTGCACACTTGTGAGTGAAGTGCAGTTCTGGTGGCCAAGAGCATCCAAGTTCTCCATGTGTTAGCTATGGCCCTCTTCCTTCTGTAGCTCTGCAGTGAATCTGACTGGTTTCAGAAGATGCTGAAAGGTCTGTAAAAATGCGTTTCCACCAGGATACTGTAGTGATCATAAGCAACTAAATCGGTCAAAACATTGACTAAATATGAAGAGACAAAGATATACCTCCAGCAGAGGTTTCATTCTGAAAAGGAAGCTATGAAGAGTCCACGAAGTACTCTGAAGAGTTCTTCTCCTTGACTTGCAAGTGATCAGATATAGTAATTTTAAAAGATCCTCATGTTAAAATTAAATGTTTAAATGAGGCTGAGAGGGATTTGTGAAACTGAAATTGTAAAAGCCCCTCCAGCAATCTCAAAATGACAACTGGGAGACAAAACTCATTTTGGCAAGACAGATTTATTTTCCAGGCTTTCATAACTGTAAGACCTGGTATTCAGTTGGGCTTTAATTTACATGGAAGTGAGCTGCGCCAGAAACTTCGTTTAATGACGGGGTTTTTTTTTTCCTCAAAACAGTCATTTCTATCTTGAGTACTTGACCTTCGAGATTAGCAATGAGATATCATTTTTCTGTGTTGTAGAGGTGCAGTTTCATTCTTGCCTCTGACATAAATGCCTAATTTCAAGAGTTTGTAATAATTTGTACATGGACTTTGAGCTTCTGAAGGGAGAGAAAAGTGGTGTTGTAGTTTGTGGTCACAGCATTTGGAAGTAGGAGGAGTAACAGGAGCTCTATGTATTCCCCTGGTAAATTTTTTTTATTCCTTTTAAAAATGCCTTCAGCCAAGCCTTCCCCTCAACTTTGTTCTTTCTGCCCTCTTACGCACTGCCTGTCAGGCATGTGAAAATTATGGATCCTTATTTCTGGTAGTTCCTGTGTGTTTTTTCAAAATGTGTGGGTGGCGCTGTCAGTCTGGAGGCAGCAGTGGGTCCTGTGCCTCCACTGCTGCTGCGTTAACCTCCCGTGTGACCTCCAGCAGCGTATGGCAGTGTCCTGACTTAGTTTCCTTGCACAAGGTGGGGATAACTGATAGCTTTCTGTGCAAAGGGTTTGCATCCATGGTTGGAAAGAACTGTGAAAGAGGCTAAGCACTGTGATTTGTGAGTGGAAAATTGACCTCTAGTTAGCCTCCCCCTTCTTCTAAGTATACACTGTGTTTGATAGTGGAAATTTAATCCTTTGGGAAGCACAAATTCCTGTAACAACTCTGATATGTGTACATAAAAACATACTCCTCATTACAAACAACATCAAAGCAATTGCAATATGGATTAAAATACACAGCCCCCCTCCTCCATGCTAATATGCAGCAATGCAGAGTTCAAATGAAGCCATTAGCAGTATCTCCAAGTATTTGGCAAAAGCAACTACACTTGTGTAGCTATAGGCGATGAAAGTCCCTACTACAAAGAGGGAGGGACAGGGGGTGTAGCCTGCATTGATTTAATTAGTCAATGAGGCACAAAGTATGTAAAATCTCATTATATATCACCAGGAAGATTTGGCTTGAGAAGTAAAGAATATGTAACTGATTTGTCCATGGGTGGGTTATTCATGTCTTTGAATCTTCCAACAGAAAACAGGATTTCTGAAAACGTACTGGAAACACACACACGCTTACGTGCGCGCGCACACAAATACATGTGCACGTATGTGTTTGTAAATATGCACACATATTTAGCCTGAAACTCTTTTTCAGCCCTTACAAGGCCGATAGGGCCAAAGTGAAAATTATTTTTTTGATTCCTAATGAAGCCTGAATCTTGCTAATGCCAGTCACTGCCTGAAAACACAGTGTGTGGCTGTTCCAGTATTACTAAACCCAGACACTGGGTTTGTCCCATTGCCCCAGGCAGTGCAGCTCATGCATGAAACAGCTTTTCTCCAAGAAGATCTGCTTAAAAATGGAGACTTAAAATGACTTTTTAAAATTTGCCTTTTGCCTTTTTTCTTTCAAGCCTTTCAAGACTTCATATTACATTTTTAAAATTTCTCTGAAACCCAGAACATTTGAAACATTTATATCAGAATTTAAGCCAAGATTCCCACCCAGTCAGAGTCTCTCAAGAGCTGAAGATTTAAGTACAATA
>WHYT01017702.1:138648-167396 GCA_009806455.1 Tetrax tetrax | reverse complement strand
GTGCTTGGTTACCCTCACAGTGAAAAAGTGTTTCGTGATGTTCAGAGGGAACTTCCTCATTTCAGTCTGTGCCCAATGCCTCTGGTCCTGTCACTGTGTAGCACTGACAAGAGCCTGGCTCCCTCCATTTTACACCCTTCCTGCAGATATTTACATACATTCGTGAGATTCCACCTGAGCCTTCTCTTCTCCAGGCTGAACAGGCCTAGCTCTCACAGCTTTTTCTCATAAGAGAGATGCTCCAGTCCCTTAATCGTCTTCGTAGCCATTTGCTAGACTCACCAACATGTCCACATCTCTTTTGTGCTGAGGAGGCAAAAACTGGACACAGTACTCGCTGAGTAGTCTCACCAGTGCTGAGTAGAGGAGAAGGATCACCTCCCTCGACCTACTGGCGACACTCCTCCTAATGCAGACTAGAATACCATTAGCCTTCTTTACAGCCGGGGCACATTGCTGGCTCATGTTCAACTTGGTGTCCACCAGGACCCTCAGTTCCTTCTCTGCCAGGCTGCCTTCCCGCTGAGTGGCTCCCAGCATATGTAAGTGCCATGGGATTGTTCCTACCCTGGTGCAGGACTTTGCAGTTCTCCTTGTGGAATTCTGTGAGGTTCCTGGCAGACTGATTTTCCAGCCTTCATGTACAACCTATGAATGGATATCCAAACACAATTTAATTTCAGCTAAGGAAACACGAGACTGGCAGAAGTGGTTGAAGAAACTGTAGACATATGTTGGTACATGCTATGTAGAATTGTGTTTAATGTAACATGGGGGTGCCCATGTCATTGACCTTACCACAGAAAAGGCTAAATGAAAAAGTAGTATTGTGTGTGCTTCAAGATCTACATGACTGATTTGTCCAAGGGTAAGCAAGAAAAATGTATTTATATGATGTAGAGTGTGTTACACCCACAAAAATAAACTAGTGGTCAATATATATAGTTCTTTACTGTATTTCTGTCATTTTAAGCAGTTGACAACATCCAGTTGTCTTGAAAGGCTGAAACTAGAATGCAGAAGAGTCTACCGTTCCTGTGTCTCAGAGTGGCTCAGTCTTAGGTCTCCCTGCTACCTACAGCTTTAAAATCATTCTTCAGTTGGACTTTAATCACACATGTCACCTGATAGCATACCTCCTGCGTCAGGCTGGAGTGCTGTGTTTCTGTTGCGTTACCTGAAGTACACAACACTGATGTTAATTCCTTATTATGGCAGCTGTGGGAAGACAGCACGTGATATGGTATAAAACTCTGATACAAACCTAGCCTGTCAGTGCTTTCTGAGTAAAATTTGCTTCAGATGGCCATGGCATTTCTAATTTGGAGACAAAAGCCTCCAAACCGTATTTACACTGAAGTGTTGAGATTGGTTTAAGTCAACACTGTAGCTGAGAGAGGACAGGTCAAGGTGTTAGTTTTGCCCTGAATCAAATCCTTCGTCTAGCTAACCGTACAGCCACAGAAATGCATGTGCTGGCACAGAAGGAAATGAGAATGAGATGCAAAGGCCGATGTGTAGAAGATGTTCTTGGCCCATCTCTTCCAGTGGCTTAAAATGATCATGAACCTGTGAGGCTATTGTGTAATAAAATTATAGCCTCAGCTTATGTTGAGAGAGGTAAATGAGCATCTTAAACCTTTACCTCGGTCTGCAGTTTTCTTAAGTATGTGGAGCCAAGCATTCACATGGGAGAAAAAAGATTTAACCCTTCTCATGGATACCTGTCAAACGACACTGGTTTTTGTAGCTCTTAATCCAAAGCAAGAGGAGAAGCAGACTGAAGAACTTTTTCGTAGGAAGTGTATCAAATAGTTTTGCTCTGGTAATAATGAGACCCAGGAGAACCAATTTTTTGCCTTCATACAGCTACAAGAAAACTGGGGAGGGACTTTTGACAAGGGCATGTAGTGATAGGTCAAGGGGTAATGGCTTTAAACTGGAACAGAGTAGGTTTAGATTAGACATAAGGAAGACATTCTTTACAATGAGGGCGGAACAGGTTGTCCAGAGAAGCTGTGGATGCCCCATCCCTGGAAGTGTTCAAGGCCAGATTGGATGGGGCTTTGAGTGACCTGGTCTAGTGGAAGGTGTCCCTGCCCATGGCAGGAGGCGTTGGAACTGTGTGATCTTTAAGGTCCTTTCCAACTTTTTATATGGTAACTCTGAAAGGAGCAAGCAAAGGGAATTGGAAATCTTAATGCGTGTTTCTAGGGGTTCTAAGGAGAAGAAATAATACTGGTTCAATTACCATACTTCAGTTTTTCTTGGCTGGGAAATGTTGGGATTTTTTTACACAAAAATATTTCCAGAAAACATTCTTTGATTATGTAACTGCTTTCACAGAAACAGCTTTTAGATTCGTTTTCCAGCAGAATGTGATTTGTTTTCTAATATTAGATACTTGATTCCTAAATGGACTTCTGTGAATACTCCTGCAACATCTTTCCGTTGTGCCATTGACCTCTTCTGAGCTGAGAATAGGCTTCTCTCTAATTCCTTGTTTAAAAAATGAAAAAATGTTTGTGTTACCTTCATTCTCTTTACCGAGATGAACTGATTTCTTTTTGAAGCCTTAGTTTAGGCAAGGCTGACAAAGCTAGATGGGAACTCAGCACTGGAGAGGTAAATACTCTGTGTTACTCAAGCAAGATCAGGAGTGATCCAGCCCTTCTTGTAGAATAACTTAAACTATAATGTCCATCCCTGAGGACCAGGTTAATGTTTTAGAATTTGAAGAACCAGCCTGGCAGTTAAATTAGCTGGAAATTTCTACGAAGTATTAGTAAAGAGTATAATTTTCAATTAAAGGTAAATCTCTAATAGCATTTGTGTTAATGGATGAGGCCAGCGACAGAGGCTGAGTTTAAAAAGGCCTTATGCTTTTTTGCCTTGTTACTGTTTACAATTTTAAGTATGTGAAATTTGACTATTTTAAAAGGTTAAAATATTTATCTGTAACATACATTGAATTGCCTTTAGGGTTAAATTAAATGACCATATTTTGTTTGCAAATCTAAGTATTTGCAGCTCAAATCCTTGCTCAGATGTCATCCTTTTGGGTTATTGTTCACCTTTTTTTGTTTCAAAATAAATAGTTATGCAGAATTTTTCTGTAGGAATATTGAGAAGTAGACCGATAATATGACTGCAGATATTTGTTTAATTTAGAACTAATGCTTTTATGCTGCTTTCAAAAAAGAAGAAAGTAGTGTAATGCCATATATTCCTATAGATACTTACGCAAACAAGTGCCTTTATGTTACAGTAGCAGAGAAAAGTTGCATCCAAGTTGAATGAGCTGTGGTGCTCACTGCTGTACATGCATATCATATTTGGCAGAGTTTCTCCAAAGCCTTTAATACTGTACAGTAGTTGCATTTGTCTCCAGTTCTCCCTTCCTTTCCACCTCTTATTTCTCTACCTGATGAAAGTATTATGAACCAGAAATGTCACGTACAGTCTAGATGCAAACTCTGCCTACTACTAATGAGAGATGCAGCTTTGGGTTTGCAATAATCAGGTCCAACTATCTAGCACTCTTCTTGTACTTGAGAGTTGCATTGTTTGAAGAGACATTAATAAGATCTCAGCAAGGAGAAGTGGGTGCAGCTGATTATCTCCGGTGGTCCCTCTCTTGTATTTGAGAGCATGAGCACTGCTAAAATCATACTTGAGCTCACGGGCAGAGAGGATTCCAATTTGGAGATTCTTCACCTCCTAATTAGGATCAGAAGGTAGGAAAGACTTTGCTTAGATGATAATTTCTAGACTTTTTTTCTAAGTCAACTTTTACTTCTTGTTCCTTTCAAGATCACCTATTACATTATTGAGTTAGAACTTTAAAAAGGGGCATCTGGGGTCAGGCCAAAGCCCAGCTACTGTTAGTATCTGATTCCAACAGTGAAAAATAGACACCAAAACAGGTATCTACAGAAGAGGAAAAGCTGAATATGCTCACACTATTTACCTGAGGTACTCTCTCGTCTTTCAAATATTTTTAAGCTTGGGGATTTTCCCTTGACATGGCAGGCCAACAATTGACCCATACAGTTTGAGTGCCTGGGAGCTGAGAGTTTAGTGATAACCATTTCTGCCTTTACCCTTTCCCTGTATTAAAATGCACTGTTAGAGGAGTGGATTTGTGGCTCACATGAAATGCTGTATTTTTAATCTACTGCTCCATCACTGTTGTTCTAGGCTGGGCTGCCATGGTTGCAGTTGCTTGTGTGCTACTGAAACAACTATTTTAGAAATAACCATCCTTCTAAAAACAAGCCCTCCACTCCAAACCCATACAAATATGTAGTGGTGTTTTATTGTCCTTTTCTGGTAAGCCAAATCTCCTGTAATATCAGGTTTTCAGTTGTGCTGGCCTTCAGAGAGGGAAATGTGGTCATTAATGAATTATTTAAAAAAAAAATTACAGTTCAAATTCACATAGGTTTCCCTCCCCACCCCTTTAAAATTGAATCCTGTTTTTCTGCTGAAACTTTCTAGGCTTAGAGGCATCATATTGCAGTCTCTTTGGAAAGATGAGCTTTTGCCCAAATCCAGTGTTTGCAGGTTCAAGGGAATACAGAGCAGAAAGATAAATCTTGGAGTGACAGCAGGTGGAATCCTTGCCTCCTCTGCAAGTTCGGGGTGGAAAAACTGCTCTTTTCCCCTGTCATCAGGCTCCTTGCCTTTCACATATAATAACTTGAAAGTGAGCCTGGAGTTTGGGATTTTAGTTATTGCAAGAGAGTCATTAGGGGGCAGATGACAGGTGAGAGGTGATGTTGGGTCCGTTTTTATCGCTTGGCTTTGCAGACGTGCCCTGTGGGTGACACAGTCACACGCACAGATTGTGTTTTGCCCCTTTTACCTGGGACAGAGTGTGTAAAATAGTATTGCTTTCACATTAAGTATGAGCCTTGGGGCATTTGCATAGGAATAAGAGAGCATAAGCTTTATGATTTGTTTCTAATTAACTATCAGCCCTCTAAGGTACAATTATCAACTATAGAAGTCTTCAATTATTTAATGTATTTATAATTTTAGAATATATCCTTCAGTTAATTTTAAGTATAAAAAGATTCCTACTCTTTCAAAAGAAAGAACTCCTCTTGTTACCCGGGGAGGTACGTAATAAAGACGTCCTTTTCGCGTGGGTCTGTTAGGACGCTGAAGATGGTGTTATACAAGTTCTTTGTGTCGGTGCTTGCAGGCCGGCCCTGCCCGCCCGCTCTCTTCGTGTGTTCCTGCTTGGTTCTGGGTGGCACAGCAGGCTATGCGGCCACATGGAAAACCAGAGCCAAGAACTGATACAGCTAAGAAACAACCAGCCAAAAAAGTTTATATTTTTCAGTCTGATATGTTTTCTGCCACACAAGTAGTTTGCTGACGTGGCAAGAAGGTGTCAGTGTGAACAGGGGAATGAGGGGCCAGAGACAAGGTGGCATCTGCTTGAACTGGCCTGAGCAGCACTGCCTACCAGATTTTAAACTGTGCTCTTAAAGATACGTTTGCTTGGCTCCTTTCTTTGGTATTGAGAAGCAGTTTGAACAGACATGGCAGGATTCAGAAAAGAGGAAGACATTTTATCCATGTTATGCACCCGGAGAGATTTGGTGATTTACTCGGGGTTACACCCTGGGATCCATCTTTGTCTAATATTTGAGTCTCAAAACCAAACTGTATCTCCTGATATCTGAGTTAAATGCCCAGCTTCGAATAGAAGGGACTCTTGGGAACTGTTCTTTTGGAGTAGAGTTCTTAATTATGATCTTAGACCAGCCTCATAAAGGCAGAGAGGAAGCTTGCAAGTTGCAGTTGACTATAGCTAACTTCCTGAAGACTTTGTATATGTCTACTCTTCTCTTATCAGTAGATGCTAGATAGACCTCTTTTATTTATTTATCCTTGGGTACAGGGAATCATGCCCTAAAAATTCTGTCTTGTAAGCTAAAGGGACATCCTGAATTTCAGCTAAACTCTTGACTCCCCTATATTATATTAGTTTGATCTAGGAAGCTCTTGATGTACAGCCTTTCTTAAATCTACTCTCAGGAGCCTTCTACACATCTCTCACTGTCTGCTGATTAGCTTTAGGGCCTTGAATTGAAAATAGACTGCGTTATATGAACTGAAGAATTTATATTCTCTTGAGTGAAACTAGCCTTGTATATGAACCGTGGGGAGGCTATTTTCCTTTCAGTAAATGGAAAATATTGCACATTAACCTCACTTGAAAGGTTATTCCACCTGAAAAATGCTTTAACTTACCTGAGCATGAGAAGGAAGGCACTGTGATGTGGTGAATCCAATACTAGGTTGGCCCTTGAGTCTCTTGAATTCCCAGTCTTGCTTGGTGGTTGAAGGCAACTTTTTTCTTATGCCTCCGTTTTCCTGACAGGTGAACAGAATGGTGTTATTTTCCTTTTTGCTAAAGTACACTGAGCTCATCTGGTGAAAAAGCTATTTAAGAATTGGGTTGGGACAGTTAGCTCATACAGTTGTGAGATCTGTGTGAAAAATGTAATATTCTGGGCAATTCAGCTGATGGTCTCACCTCCCAAGAGGACAGTGCAATGGAGCATCTTCCTGTGTTACGTTTACCCCAAAAGAGAGTTTGAGTTTTGGCTGCGGAAGTAGCGGCATCCTCCCTATGCAGCACCACAAAAGACATTCTGTAGCACAGTCATTGGAGACAGGGCCTTCAGCTGTGCAGGACTTGGTTTCCTGTGGCAAACGTAATGGGCTGAGCTTCAGAACATCCTCTGAAGGTCTGTGTGTCCTGCCAGGCTTTGACCTGAGAAGGAAAGGTAACTTTATTTGAAAAGAGATCAAGATGGTGCTGGCCAAAAGCCATTTGTAGGAGCTGGAGACTGTCTGGTAAATACATTTTGTCGATAAACTCTCTGAATGTTGTCTTGGATAACTGTATCAATATTAATAGTGTCTCAAATAAGCATGATTGATAGTACTGCTTATCCCAAATGACAGGGGAGTGCAGGCATCAAGGCAGGAGGAGTCTTGCCATAATCTGTTCTTTCAGCAGATACATTTCAGCTGTGAGAGGGCTTGCATCTGTCAGAGCTTGCTGTGCTGAGGTGCTGGCTTACTTCTGCAGGACCTATTAGCACAGTATCTTAGCCTGGGTTTTGCACAGCTGTTGATGCTCCAGCTGACTGTGGACAACTTAGTTTAGGTTTCTCTGCATGGCATTTACTTGTGCTTTGTTGACATACACCCTGCATGGTGGTATGTAAGACTGGATTTATTGGATTAGTCTAATGCATTGTGTCTATAAATGGTACAAATAGGAGGGAATCATGATCAGAATTTGCTGTTTACTTTGACCAGGAGGTTTCATGAGGTGAGAAAATGAATGAATATTCTGGATGCATACAGGAGTCCTTAGACTTTCATTGCCTCCCTCCAAGGAGGCATTGTATGCCTGCTGCCTTTGGTTGTATTTGTGTTGGATTAGTATTTCATCTGTCTCCTTCTAGTAGAACAATTTGTTTTATGAGAGAACTTGGATTCAGTTTCTGAGGAATAACTAAGGGAGGTACATGAGACTTGGCTAATCCATTACTAAATGAGGATGAAAGCATCCATTCTTCAAGGTGTAGTGCCATGAATAGATGGACATGTCAGTGAGTCTAGGCTCTAGTCTTTTAACCTTTGACTTCCAATGGAATTTCTGTATGTGACAGTTCTGGTGACTTAGAGCATAAAGGATTCATCGTTCGACTCTCTTTATCACTGTACATACCTATTACAGTATAAGGAGGGTGTGAAGAGCTACAAGTGGCTTCTGATAATTGCACTGTGCTGAGGTAAAGAAAATGAAAATGTTATGGTTCTCCAAGGCTAAGAAGCTGAGTTCTAAGCAAGAGGTCCCACTATGCTGGACAAAACACTTCTAGCTTAATCGTAGTTTACTGTGGACAGTGGTTGACTGCATGGGACCCAGCATTGTATGTAAAACAGACATGGAAAGACCACAAGACGGGTTCGTGATTAGGCCAATGTTCTCAATCAGTTGTTCATGGACCTCTCATTGTCCATAAGGTAAAAGATAATTTAAAAAAAAACCCAAAAAACTAGATATGTTTGAGTAAGCAAACAAAAAGGAGAAAACTTGGAGTAGTAAATACTACATTTAGCTTAATTTTTATTTCATTGCAAGTTAATGTTAGCATGGTAACACTGGACAGGAGGCAAGTCTTGTCTTTAGAAAGGTTGACCAGCACTGATGCCACTTTCTACTTCAAGATCAAGTGTAGTTGTTATTCTTGACATCCTTTTGACTTTTTAAGGAATTCTAGTTGGCTACTGAAATTGCTGATTTGTTTTTTGGTCTCAAAAGTTTACCACAAACTTTTTCTCATATCAAGCTCATTATTTTCTTTGTCTTTCCATCATGTTATATGTGTAGGTTATAAATGTGCTTGCAGTCCCAGTTTCATCAGCAGGCGTACAACATAGTAAATATTTATATGATGCGCTATTTCC
This sequence comes from Tetrax tetrax, assembly GCA_009806455.1. Taxonomy (NCBI): domain Eukaryota; kingdom Metazoa; phylum Chordata; class Aves; order Otidiformes; family Otididae; genus Tetrax; species Tetrax tetrax. The sequence continues at coordinate 158,891 of WHYT01017702.1, read as the reverse complement.
ACAGACTTTAGCTGTCTATAGATTTGGGAAGATATTTGGATTTGGAAAGGAGAAGGTAAAGATCTTACAGGACTATTCAAAGATCTTTGAAGAAAATCAGAAGAGAAGTGAGAAAAATTAAGATATGTGCATTTTAAAAATATTATTGTAAAAAGTTTAAATTCTTCTTCACCTTTCCCAGACTAGTTAACTACCAGCTGGAAAGGCATATTGTTTTCATGATGGATGTTAGCTAAATTTCAGAGTTGTCACATGCCCCTTTAAACTTAATTCATGGTCATCAATATTTCAGAATGAAAAAGTATTTACAGAAGGTAACATTTCCCCGAATTGTATTAAATAAGCAACTTCTACCTAAAAATAAAACCGAAATACTAATTCAGTAGATCCTCTGTGCTTCAGGGTCTAGCCACCAGTTGCCATAAATTATTTTGAGAATGTTTGTGTTTAACTTTTTCCCCTTTTAAGGAGTTTTGAACCATGCCATCATGTTCCTGCTTATGAGAGATAAGTTGCAGAATTGACCAGCTGCACCCTTAATCCTTTGATATCCTGTAAGCAGAACAAAGTGCTGCAAATGTCAGGCTGATGTAACTCATATGGAGAACATTAGCTGCTCCTAGATGAGGTTTATAAAATACAAGCAGATTCAAAATCACAATCATGTTAACACAACTTTTCCAACAAGAAGAAATTTATTCATTGATCACTGTCTGTTAGAGCTTATTACATGTACTCATGTTTTGAAAAGTCTGTCTGCAAATGAAGTACTCTCTCTGGAGTATAAGATTTTTGTCAAGTCCTAGGAGAAAATCAGGTGTGGTGGTGATTTGATATGGAAAAATATGAACAGGTCAACACTGCAAATAAATAAGATTTCACATGGTGGTAACATGAGCAGAAGGATAAGAATATAAGGAGACCTTACAGCGGCCTTCCAGTACCTAAAAGGGTCTTATAAAAGGGAGAAAGAAGGGGAGAACTCTTCAGCAGGGCCAGTTGTGATAGGATGAGCAGTAATGGTTTTAAAATAGAGGGAGGTAGATTCAGACTTGACATAAGGAAGACATTTTTTACAATGAGAGTGGTGGAACACTGGAACAGGTTGCCCAAAGAGGTGGTTGATGCCACATCCCTCAGTATTGTCAAGGTGGACAGAAATTATTGATAATGATGAGGAACCACTTTCTACAATTCTTGAGTCTTACTCACGTATTTGAGACAACAGATTGCTGAGAGACTCGAGTAGTCCTTTTTTTTTTTTTTTGTGGAAAATGGCCAGATATGTCTGTTGTCCATCCATGCCCACCCTTTTTGATATACAAGATCTAGTACTGTTTGTTTTAGTGTTGTTCTCTTTTCTGTTTGTTTTAGTGTTGTTCTCTTTTCTGCTTGTCAGTGTCTGCCAATACATGCCTGGCATTAAGACCCTTCAGACCAGAAAAAAAGAGAAGTTCACTTTTATCCTGAAGCATTGATGAAAGGTGGTTGTGTTTCAGCTGTTGGAAATGTTAATGAATGGCTTATACTCAGCTGAATATAGACTGTGGTACAGACTGCTCACAGCTGCTTCACTCTTGTCTTTTTGGGGCAGGCTTCTTTACCCTCCGGAGTTTTCCATTTCTCTCCATTTTTCTTTGTCTTTTTCTTTCCTTGTTGACTGCTATTCGCATTATTCATCTCACAAGTTCTTTCTCCAGCCAAGGAAGACTGGGCATTGTTCACTTGAGATGCCTTTTTAGAATCTTCTGGTGAGAATTGTTAGAAGTCATTCAAAGAATGGTTGAGGTTGGAAGATCTGCAGATCATCTGGTCCAATCTCCCTACTCAAGCAGGGCCACCTGCCCAGGACCATATCCAGACAGCTTTTGAATATCTCCAAGGATGGAGACTCCACAACCTCCCTGGGCAACCTGTGCCAGTTTTCAAGCACCCTCACAGCAAGAGAAAGTGTAACTCTCCTCTTCCACAGGGGAAGAGGAATATATACACAAGAGAAGAGTTGTAGACCCAGAAGCCCACCACATGAGTCTCTTAATAATGTGGCAGTCATATTATTTTACTGTTGCCAACCTGCTGTGTCTGCTTACTGCTCATAGAGTGATTTAGCTCAGCCCGGGAGTTGGTTTCCATTTGACTACAGCTTTGTCTGTAACAATTGAATAAATTTTCTTTTATCTGAAGGAATTAAATATAGGAGCAAAGTGTCTGAGTTCTCTTTGTTGTTCTGTCAAAAGACATCATGTATGTATGCTGAATAGTTGTTTTTTTCACAGATGCACCTGAAATATAACTTGACTACATGAATCATGCTGATGTGTAGAATTTAATTGCATTGTTTTACTTTAATCTTCTTCAAAGAGCCACAGGCTTTTGAGTGTTATATTTGGAAGTATTTGTTAAATCATTTTGCATACACTGCAGCAGCATCTAAAAAAAAAAAAATCACACGTTATCACCTTATTGTGTTTTTTGTGTAATTGAGTTCATTAAGGCGTTTGATGTTGATTTCATTTTGCCCACAACAGATTTTAGCTGAGCTTGGCAATGGCTCATTAGGAGATTTGTCATTGAAGTCTTAAGGCTAATCAGGGGCTTTTAGTGTGTGCCTCTCTTCAAGGGGGGCTTTCGGTGTTTCGTATGGGAAGCACAGCAGATTTAGTGTTGCACTTATCCTTTGACCCAAATTGAGATCTGTTTATCAGTTATAGAAAGAAGATGAAAACCGTGATGCCAGCTTGATGCCATCTGTGTCGTCTACAGATGCGCGTGGATTTAAATATCATGTGTTTCTGCATCCTTGGATTCCATCTTCACCTGGTGTATTTTAGTCAGCAGCTCTAGTATTTGAATTACGCTTTTACTGCCCGTATCTGTAAAAGTAGTTGGAAATGTGGTAGTTTGATCATCATCCTGCTGATGCGTGGCTGTAAAGGAGATGGTGTCCTGTCTACTTAGTGTGGCACCAGTTTGGCTCCAGCACCTGAGTATGCATGGTGAACTTTTGAACCCGCAGTATTGCCTGTGGGATTGATACTGTTTTAAATAAGTGAGCATTTGGGGTTTGTTGCCTGGACATAATGTAATGAGATGATTGCAGAACCATTTGGCTTTTAACCACAGATACAGCCTTTTTTAAAATGCACTCTATATTTAGCTTAACAAAATAAGGACATTAATCTTCAGTCTCTGGTACTTCATCAAGTAGTTGAAGAATCGTAGGTTGATAGGCTGCCACAGAACTCCCCTGAAACTTAAGTTTTCAGGAATGCTAGTGTTATTTTTAATGTCTCCAGCAGGAGGCTTTTTGTCAGGAAGGAATCCAGAGGTGTATGTGGTAGCATGTGTTCAAATTCACATAAGCTGCTAGGTAGTCTTAAAGTTCTGGTGAAGTAGTTTTCTTCAGTATTGTAGACACCTGCTCTCTAGCGTTGCTCTAATGTTGATTGATACTGCCTTATTAATTGTACCCACAGTACAGAAGATTATTTTTTCTGTTTTTCTCATGCATCCCACAGGTCATAAATGTTGATGGAACAATGAGGAAAACGCTCCTAGAAGATAAGCTTCCACATATATTTGGGTTCACGCTGCTGGGAGATTACATCTACTGGACTGACTGGCAGAGACGAAGCATTGAAAGAGTTCATAAGATAAAGGCTAGCAGAGACATCATTATTGATCAGCTGCCAGATTTAATGGGCCTTAAAGCTACAAGTGTTACCAAAGTGTTTGGTAAGCGTGAGTAGTCATAGGATGGACCTATAGTACTTTCTCGATGGGCTTGCTTTTATTAAGCAACTGTTGATCACTTGTAATGAGAGTAACTGTGGTCTCATACTTTTGAATTGTTTTAAAGGAAAACCGAACCTATTGTTTGTAAAGTTGGGAAAAAACAGTATTGCAAAAGAAGTATGGGCTTCCAGTTTTTAGTGACATTTAACGTACGTCTCCCATAGCTTCCACTACACTCTTTTGCAATCTATAGGAATCATTACTTTTGGTACTCACAGAATTGCTCCATTTTTTTGTTGCTCTTTTCTTCCAGTTCAAAGTCCCAGTGATAATCAGTGAGCAAAATGTGTTTTACTATGTCAGGTGGTATAGGCAGGGTTAGTGGCCATTACAACACTGCCTTAAAGTATGTGGCACTTAAATATTTACTTTAACATCTAATTTGTACTTAAGTCTTAACAATTAAATCTTACCCTTAGCATGGGATCAGCAGCTGGAGCTCCGTGTTCTTCCACTGCATCTGCTGAAGGATGCAGCAGGTGTTTTAGGTCCTCTGTGAGCATTCTGCAGAGGAGTGTGTCACAGGACCTCCTGGCTCCAGTAGTAATTCTGAGAGGTGTGTGTTCACCACAGATCTGTCTGCTACCTGGAATATTGGAGTCTGGGCATAGCAGCAAAGATTCGTTGGTCAGCTACTAAAATTACTGAGAATAGTTGCAACAGAATCACATAAAGAAGGTTGTCAAATTACACACTGCCAGTACATGGATTTCCAGCCTTTCAGGAGGCTTTACTTGAAGGATTTGAAGGATGACAAAGTCCTCACACTGCAAGTTACAGCATCAGTCTTTTATATGTGTGCCCTAAAAAGGGAAAATTAAAAGAAAGCTAGTTGAGACTGGTCTTGGAGATTTTTTTGTGGTAGGAGTCTTTAAATAATTTAATCCTTGGTTCCAGCAGTTGGAGAAGGGACCAAAAGAAAAAAACAGTGCCTTACTTTCCCCTAATATTCCTTCCCCCTCTGGTCATGGTTGCTCACATGAAAAAGTGAGTGTGAGATTGTGGTGATCTTGTTGGAACTGCTTCTGCTAATGAATCTTCTCAGCTTTAAATTAAACAGCTGGGAGAAAACTGCAGTGATCTAGTTCTTTTCTCACTGTTTTCTATCATTGAACATTTGTAAAACTGGTGGTTTCAAAGAAATACAAACGTGGGGCACTTGGCCAAGTTGAACATGTGTGTAGGTACCTTCCTTCAGTGAAGACTTTAGTCTTTGGAGAAACTAGACAGATCTGTTTGTAGCTGTTATTTGTACTATAGGAGGGATAGGACCAGCTCCCACAAAACAAAGTTTTGAATGTTTTTTTTTAGGATTCCCTGTTGATAACCCAGGGGGTTAACTTATTTTGAAACATTATAATTACACTGCATTTCTGCTCAACCTCTCCCTTTCCCCTTTCCCTGCTGCCTCCACAAGGCACCAATATCTTGTCTTGTTTTGTTTTGGTTTTTTTAAGGAACAAATTCCTGTGCAGAGAACAACGGAGGCTGCAGCCATCTGTGTTTCTTTACACCCCAGGAGACCAGGTGTGCCTGTCCCATTGGCCTTGAGCTGTTGAGCGACATGAAGACTTGCATCATTCCTGAAGCCTTCTTAGTTTTCACAAGCAGAGCAGCAATTCATAGGATTTCACTTGAAACCAATAATAACGACGTTGCTATTCCTCTTACTGGAGTCAAGGAAGCATCTGCTCTGGATTTTGATGTCTCTGATAACAGAATCTATTGGACTGATGTTAGTTTGAAGGTATTACTGTCATGTGAATTCCCTGAATATAAAGCCACAGAGCAGTTACTTTGATCTAACAAAGGTCTCTGATACATGATCTATCCTGCAGTTGCTAATGTTGTCATTGAATTGCATCCAAGCAGACTCTTAGAGATGAAGACAGTTGCATTGTTGAATGCACAGTTGGGTGACAGGCATCTTCCTGCCTCAAATAAAAATCCAGAGTGGTTTCTGCTCATACCGCATGCCTAAGTCTTGGATGCTGCATGTGTTGCATGCATGTATCTATTGTAGAAAAGAGTAATTTAGACATCGAGCTTGGCAACCCCTCAAGCTTTCCATTCTTTTCCAGTTTTGACTTGGAAGGCAATCTTAATTCAATATTAACATTTGGCAAGTGAATTTTGGATTAGTTGCTGTTAGTCTGTGGCTCCTGCTTGGCACAGAAAAGGCCAGGGAGCTTGTCCAGTCCTTTCCATACTGTGTTAAGCCCCTGCCTGTCCCTAGTTCTATCTCAGTGTGTTCCCCAGGAGTTTGACATTTCCTGTGACATGTTTGGTTCACATCCAGGTGCGTGCTAAAGTGAGTGTTGTGTTGTTCATCAGTGTTGCTTTGCTTTTTTAAGTAAGTAGTGGTAGAAAATGATGGATTCACTTCACTGGAATTGAATTCCTCTGTTTAGCCTCTTAATAGGTTTTCCAAGAGCAATCAAAGTTTCCTTGCCAGTGTGCCTAAGCTATAATAGGGAAAAGCTCACTTGTAGTGACTGCAGGGCACGTGCAGTTTCCATAGCCTCCCTGTGTAGACTGATGAAGGTTGTGCTTCAGCATGAACAGTGCTGCTTGTGGTGTGGATACCTTTCCTTCAGAAACAGTGCCAATGTAATAAATGAGCGTACTGCAGACACAGTTGCTAAATAAATCTCACACAAGCACATGGAGAGCTGGAGCTGTGGTTCTCTTAACCATTTTAGTGGAAAATACATTACTTCAACTGCATCAGTGTGTAGATCCCAGTCGCACTCTATGCAGAACTGGAAAACATTTTAGTGTTTGTGACCTCCTGAATTATCCAGCATATTGTGTTTTCACATCCATATTGGCATATGTTTCAGCACATCTGGATTTTCATTCCCCCTGTCCCTTCACCTCCTGCAGCTTGCAGGTAGTGCAACTCCAGAGCCCGTAGTAATCTCCCTTTCCTTTGGTGACCACCACTTCCCTGGTCTCCTCCTGCCTCTGGTTGCATGGTGACTCATTTTCAAAAAAGGGATTATGCTTTTTCTCAGATAGGGGTTATACCTGTGAAAATAGACCGCACGATCTCTGGTTTTGACATTTACCTTAAAAAATATAAAATATCTCTTACCCTGATGCATTCATTTATGAAATTATTGAGAAATTAATAGCTGAAATGTTACCAGGCATGTAGAGTAAGCGTTGATAGGTTTGATAACAAGGATGTTAGTGATAACTTATGTGTTGATAAGAAGGGTGGGTAATTGTACATTGGTCCTGGAAGCTACCAGTGATTTACCTGGGTGTTGTTTCCGTGCTCCTTGTTAGGAGTGGCTTGTTTATGTGTACACAGTCCTTGCCCTGTGAGTTGTTTTGCTGAGTGTGCATCACTAAAATGTAGATGGGATCAACAAACTTGCTCCAGGTGACTAATTAGGAGAAACAATTCAATTCAGATTTCTCTGAATTGAAATGTGTTTCTGAGACATAAACATTACAGTGATTAAGTAATTTTAAAAATATACTTTTTGTGTGTAAATAGAAGAGAGGGAGAAGGGGCAAGGAAAATCTGCAGATAAATAGTGCTTTCTGAAAATCATATAATTTTAAGATGTCTTGGACTGGTTATCAGAAACCACGAGCTTTCTGAAAATTTCGGTCTTTTTATCCTTGAATTGCTGTATCTTTTTTTGACAACAGAAATTAGTTTTAAAAATTGTATCCCTGGCTGATTTTTTTTTTTTACTGATTTCTTTTTGTACACCAAACTTAATAATAATTATTCCTTTTTATTTCAGTGGGCTATCTGTAAACGTGGTAATATTTTTACACAATTGTTTTCCAGACCATAAGCCGGGCTTTCATGAATGGGAGCTCTGTTGAACATGTGATTGAGTTTGGGCTAGATTATCCTGAGGGAATGGCTGTAGACTGGATGGGAAAGAACCTCTACTGGGCAGATACTGGAACCAATCGCATTGAAGTAGCCCGCCTGGATGGACAGTACAGGCAGGTCCTTGTGTGGAAGGACTTAGACAACCCAAGGTCTCTGGCTCTTGATCCTACCAAAGGGTAAGGGACAGCGTTGTTTTTCAAAGTTTTGTGTGCGTATTCTTGTACATGTCAAGTTAATTGGCAATTTTTACAGCTCCATGTCTTCAGGGAAGGATGATAAACCCTCCACAATGCTATGGGTTACAATGAAAAATTAAGAATTGTCAATCATATTTTTCTGCCTTTGTCCAAAAAGGGAGTGCTGTAATACTGCACATGGGTTATTCCTTTTTTTTTTTTTTAAGAACGGAAAATAAATTTAGAAAAATCAAAGCATGTAGCTAAACACGCTCTTACCAAGCTGATGTGCTCTTTTTGTTCCATTTCTCATTGCAGATACATGTACTGGACTGAATGGGGAGGTAAACCTAGGATTGTTCGAGCGTATATGGATGGAACAAACAGCATCACGTTGGTGGATAAAGTGGGTCGTGCCAATGACCTCACTATTGATTACGCAGACCAAAGGCTGTATTGGACTGACTTAGACACAAGCATGATTGAGTCATCAAATATGCTAGGTAACGTAGTGTTACATTGCACCAACCAGTACAGAAATGTGCACTGACCATACGCCATTGAACAATATGAAATTGGAATAATATAGTTGATATTAAATCTGTGTGGTATTTTTTCTTATGAGAAAGCAGAGATGACCTCTGTGTTTCTGGAAGTGAGCTTATAGATTCATTGTAAATCACTTCTGACTTTTCAGTCTGGAGATTAATTTTCTGTTGAAGTATTATCTCTTGTTTCCAGCTTCAGACTACTTGTACTAATTTGGAACAAAAACTAAAACACTGCTTGCATTTCCTGCAGTCTGAAAGGTTGTGCAGCTACTTCTGCAGTGTAGCGTAACATGTTTTGTACACAACTTTACACATTTTCATATCTTCCATTGGAATTTCATATATACATACAAGGAGTGTGCTAAGATTTACTAAACTTGCACACTTATATTGACATGATAACTAACTGGATAAAAGAATGGAGTTTTATTTTCTGTAGCTGACGAAGAGCTTTTGTTCATCCAGGTATTTTGTAAGTATTTAAATTGTCTTCAAGGTTTTAGCAGGGGCAGACATTGAATTCCTTTTTGAGAAAACAGTTTATAAAAGCTTCCAAATGCCACACAGTGAATCAATGATAGGATCAGAAATGGAATCCAGACATCCTATCCCTGTTCCATTTCCAAGGAGAGACCTTTGTGAGATCGGAATTAATGCTTCTGGGATTCCAATGTAAAAATCAAAGTTTATGTGGCAGAACATAGAGGTTTTTAAGCAAATTCATACAGGATTGTTACAGCAGTGCTCTGGTTGATCACATACGTGATTTCCCTGGAACTCTTTGCAATGCAGTTTTGGACTCCAAGGCTATCACTGATTTTCCATTTCTTGTATTTGTTGCTTTGAGATGACAGCTACCGAATGGATGTTCCTGTTTAGAAATTGCAGTAAGAATGTCTTTTTTATCTAGAGTTGAGGTTTTTCCATCCAGAGTGCCTGATCTATCACTAAGCTTCTGCATTATACTTAGAGAAACAAAATAGCTGGAGACAAGCTTGAACTAGAAACTGATTGTAGCATTGAGAAGAAACACAATATTGAAATCATCTGTGGTAAATTAAACTGTTTCTGAAGTGGAACCTATTGTTTACATTTATTTGTGGTGAGAAAGTAGAAGGATGAGTGCTGAAGCCAACCGTGTTGTATGATGTCTTTTTAGTTAGCAGATAATAAAGACTGACATAGACTTCTAGCAAGTGGGCTCATCAGTTAAGGAAATGTTATTAAACTTGGCCTGCATTGTGCAGTGACAGTCTCCTTGCCAGGAGAGATCTGAATGAGTGTGCTGATAGAAACATCTACCTCACCAGCAATGAATAGAGCACTCTTAAGTGGATGAATGAATACTATCCCAGCTTTATCTTGGGCATTATAAACACTACCTGGCAGGAAAAAAAACTTCTTGGGAAGATTTTCCTCCAATCTACTGACATAAAAATTCAATTAGACAGCTTATCTGTCCCTTGAATTCATCACTCTGGACCCGAATTGCTCTAAGAAGTACCTGACAGTGTGCAGGGTACGTGTGCCCCTAACTTGAACACTGTAGATGCCTAAAAGTAGTTGGGAAGGTTGCCTCTATGTTTAGTTCTGGTGGGTTATGGGGAAATGACATCATGTTCTAGTTTTTGAGTTTTTCATTCCTTCTGCAGTCTTGGCCAAATGAGAGAGGGCATGATGAAAAGTAGGGCAAGGGAAGAACAATGACGTGTTCTGTAGAATCTAGCATTGGACATTTGTTTGAAGCGGGAGGAGATGATGCTGAGGAAGGCTACATCTTCATTTTATATAAACCAGCAGAGATTGATAAAGGTTTATGCTTGAAAATGTTCAGGAAGGTGATTTACAGTAAGACACTATCTACTTCAGTAGTCCGTCTCTGGCAGAGGCCATCTAATGCTCTAGAAGGTGTTAAATGTGTTGTGAGTGTTGCTAACTAAACCACTGAGTGTGGGAGTATTGGGATTTCTGCCAGACAAATGGTTTCCTAATCTCTTGGCGTAGCTGTATGTAAATTGCACTGCAAAAGATTTGTATTTCTTGAGTGAAACACCATAATTTCTCATGGCTGTTTCCTGTGAATCTGAAGTCTGTTGTATGTTGTTGCTTTTGTGCATATTAACTGGGCTTTTTGTTGGCCTAAGTGATTCTTGGAGCTGATAGTATTCTTAAGTGTGTTTTCCAGTATCCATTTGGGATGGTAAGGATGAGACATACAGAGTAATATTTGTTTAGATGACAATACACTGTAACAGTCTCAAATTGCTCTGTAGGCAAAGGGGTATCAAGATAAGGTTTTTGATTGCAAGTGTTTAGGTTCCATCTTGAGCGGAAACTGCTTAATAATGGATCCCACAATGCTAACTTGGGAAATGAGGTTTTATTTTAGAAAGGGAAGAGAAAACTTTTTCTTCATGCAAGTCACGCTTTTCATTTCATGACTTGGGAATTGTTCTTTAGTTGATATCCTTATTTTTGCAGGACAAGAACGAGAAATCATAGCAGATGATCTACCTCATCCATTTGGATTAACCCAATACAGTGACTACATCTACTGGACAGACTGGAATCTTCACAGCATAGAAAGAGCAGACAAGACCAGTGGGAAGAACAGGACACTTATTCAGGGCCATCTGGATTTTGTGATGGATATATTGGTCTTCCATTCTTCTCGTCAGGACGGCTTGAATGATTGTGTGCAAAATAATGGCCATTGTGGTCACTTGTGCCTTGCCATACCAAATGGATTTAGGTGTGGCTGTGCTGCTCATTATACCCTGGATCCCAACAGCAGGAACTGTAGTTGTAAGCCTTTTTGTTTGCTACTATATTCTTCAGTGCTTGTGGCTCCCAGGTGCTTGTGATCCCTTTCAGTATAGAAAGGGAAGGGATATCACAAGTCCATTTCAAAGGTTCTGACTTTAAAGGTGATCTTTAAATATGAGGACAGAGTATGGAGTTTTGTATCCATTTTTGTGACATGAGTTTGGGCGAGGAGTTGTATTTCACATCTTAGAAATAACAGTGCTGTCAAGTCTGTTATTGACCAAACTTATTGTTTTGCTAAAAGTGCTTTCTAGATGATCCAGCTGTGTAATTGAAGCTTTCCCAGTGCTTACCTAAGTGGGTAGAAGAGAAATTAAAAAAAAAAAAGCTTTTTCTCTTAAGTGTTTAATAAAGTTAGCAAAAATAACACCCAGTGAAACAGCCTCCTAAGTAGTTTGCGCAATGTGCACATGCACTTGAAATTCATGTAAGTTTGTTTTCTCCCCGCATGTGATATTGTGAGCCTGCCAGTTCACAGGACTCTACTTGGACTTTAGTGAAGCCTTTGACAGTCTCCCACAGCATTCCTCTGGAGAAACTGGCTGACTATGACTTGGACAGGTGTACTCTTCACTGGGTGAAAAACTGGGTGGATTGCCGGACCAAAAGAGTCATGGTGAATGGAGTTAAATCCAAGTGGTGGCCAGTCACGAGTGGTGTTCCCCAGAGCTCAGTGTTGGGGCCAGTTCTGTTTAATGTCTTTATTGATGATCTGGATGAGGGGATCAAGTGCACCCGCAGTAAGTTTGCAGATGACATAAATTGGGCAAGACTGTTGACCTGCTGGCAGGTAGGAGGGCTCTGCAGAGGGATCTGGACAGGCTGGACCGATGGGCCAAGGCCAACTGCGTGAGGTTTAACAAGGCCAAGTGCCAGGTCCTGCACTGGGGTCACAACAACCCCACGCAACACTACAGGCTTGGGGAAGAGTGGCTGGAAAGCTGCCTGGCGGAAAGGGACCTGGGGGTGCTGGTTGACAGCCAGCTGAACATGAGCCAGCAGTGTGCCCAGATGGCCAAGAAGACCAACAGCATCCTGGCTTGTATCAGGAACAGTGTGGCCAGCAGGAGTAGGGAAGTGATTGTGCCCTTGTACTCGGCACTGGTAAGGCCGCACCTCGAATACTGTGTGCAGTTTTGGGCCCCTCAGTACAAGAAGGACATTTGAGTTGCTGGAACGTGTCCAGAGAAGGGCAACAAAGCTGGTGAAGGGTCTGGAGCACAAGTCTTATGAGGAGCAGCTGAGGGAACCTGGATTGTTTAGTCTGGAGAAGAAGAGGCTGAGGGGAGACCTTGTTGCTCTTTACAACTGCCTGAAAGGAGGTTGTAAGGAGGCAGGTGCTGGGTCTCTTCTCCCAAGTAGCAAGTGATAGGATGAGAGGAAATAGCCTCAAGTTGTGGCAGGGGAGGTTTAGACTGGATATTAGGAAAAAATTCTTCATCTGAAGGGTTTTTAAGCATTGGAATAGGGCTGTTCCAGGGTGGTTAAGTCACCATCCATGGAGGTATTTAAAAGACATGTGGATGTGGCGCTTAGGGGACATGGTTTAGTGGTGGACTCGACAGTGCTAGGTTAACAGTTGGACTCAATCATCTTAAAGGTCTTTTTCCAACCTAAATGATAATATAGGAAAGCCTATGACTGTGTCACCCATTGTCACTGGTGTTACTTAAATTCCACATGGGGAACATAGTTATTTTATAATATGAAAAGGAAACACTTTCTTGGTGAGAGTGTGCACATTTACCCTCCTGAAGTACAAAAAGATACGTTTTCAATTTAACAGCAAAAATCTCAGATTATTAGTTACCTTAGTTTTAATTGTGAATATAATTGTCTCTCTGGGATTTTGTCCTAAGTGTTCTTTGTTTTCTGCGTGGGTGTATTTTTGACTGTGTGCATTGCATTTTCTTATCCATTCTGGTTTTGCTTGTTTCAGCTCCTACCAGCTTCCTGTTGTTTAGCCAGAAATCTGCAATCAGCCGGATGATACCAGATGATCAGCAAAGTCCAGATATCATCCTGCCCATGCATGGTCTAAGGAACGTCAAGGCTATTGATTATGATCCTTTAGATAAATTGATCTACTGGGTGGATGGACGTCAGAATATTATAAAAAGAGCCAAAGATGATGGCACTCAGGCAAGTTTACATGGTGTATGTAGTTTTGTGTTGGTCTTTTTGTGTGGTTTGTCCTTTAGGCTTGACTTTCCCCTTCCACCCCTGCACCAAGGAATCATGGGTTTAAACTTTACTCCTGCCAGCACTTACTCATGTATATTCTGTTCATATGTGAAAATTACTGAAGGCTTTTAGGATCATGATCTTAATTTATACCCAAGGAAGTATAATAGAATATAGTACATCGTAGGTATCTGAAACTATAAGCCTTGAATTGCAATCTTTAGTTAAGTATGGGCACTGAAGTAAGGCAGACTAACTATACTCAGGACAGATAAATTGTATTCTGAAATCAATATTGTGCATGCCAATTGTGTGATAATATTGTCATCATTGTAAAGCGCTCTCAAAATGAAAACTCTCAGCTGTCCAAGCTCTAGTTAAACCCTGAGTGAATGTAGAGTTGATTGCTGTCCCAGATAGGGATAGGCTGATGCATATGCTTAATTGTTTTATTCAGTTGGGGACATTATTTTTTTGCACTCGTTATTCACACAACAGTGGAAAGAAGTATACTGTTCTTTCAGACTGGTTTATGTGTTAGCATAGCTTAACTCTCAGGTCAAGCTAACAGATTATTTAAAAACTATGGTTTGAAGAACATAAAATGAAATGGAGAATTGGCAAGTTGTGTTTTCCTAGATCTTGGGCAGTCCTGTGTAAAAAATATGACATGGTATCAATGGAAATGGACTGGTCTCTTCATGCATCTAGGAACTCAGAGGTTTTACTGTTTCCTTTAAGGGAAAAGATGACAATTTTATTTTTTGGCCATTTATTTTAAGAGTGGGAGGAGGCATGTTGGGATGAGCAGCTAGCTGAGTTGTGGCTGAATTTTGAGGAAGTTTTGCTCTTGCTTCCTGGGATTATGCTAGGTGCTAATTGTTGTAGTCTAGCTTCTCTTTGGTACTTGCTAGGTGCAAATTGCAATGGAGATTCATTTGCTCTGTGTTTTCCTCTGCCTTGGTCACACAGCTTTGAAGATGCAGATCTCCTGCAAATTTTGACTTTCCAATTTTCACTAAGTATATTACTTAATTTTGCTAAATCACACTGTTTGCAGAATGGGTAATGTTACCTTTGATTTCAGGACAAGAATTACTTTATTTCTAGGCACACTCTCAAGACAAAATAGGGATAAAGCTTTATATGAAAAGAAAAAAGCCTGTATATCACTATGCAGAACTTGAAGGCTTAAAACCAAACTGTGGAAATATAAGTTTCACAAATGATGCTGTGTTGGGTAATTCGTTTTCCTTAAGCTGAGCACGGAAGGATATCTTCCACTTTCTTGACCCATATGAACCTTTTCTGGTACTGTTTTTGTGTTTGGATTGGGAGCAACACATTAGGACACTTAAGGAACCACTGCTTTCCCCTCACCATTATCTTGTCACCAGAAGCAGTCACCTTTGAAGGCTACTTTGATGCTGGGAGTTCTACCAGCAGTATTACTATCCCAGTGGCACTGGGATTGGCTGTACGCTACTGGAGCCTGTGTAATGTTAAACAAAGATTATTTTCTGTTAGGGATTTTTTTTTATATGCTCTCGTGCTCTTCACAGTAATAAAGTCTTGAAGTCTATGTTAATATTCAACTTAGAGTTTAAAAGTGTAGTAAATACTATGCTAGTCAGATTGGGAGAGGTTGAGCATAATGATTCCAGGAACTTGGCAATAATGCCAGGTTTTGTGAGGTCCATCATAAAGACCTGAGGGTGAAAGCAAACTAGTGCTTGTATGGGTGTGAGGCGGAGCTGTAGCCATTTGACATGTAAGCAAACAAAACCAATTTTCTTTAAAATATTTTAGTTTTTAAGAGAAGCCAGTACTTAAAGAAGATCAGTATCTACTACACTTCAAATAATAAAGTAAGGAGACTTTGGCAGGAGATAGAAATTTGTTCAGCTGACTGTGTAATAGTACATGTCTGGCCAGAAGGCTGCCATCTTTCTTGCATTGTTTCATTCATGATTATTCCATGCATAAACATTCACTATTGTTTTCTTACATCTACTAATTAATTCTACTTATAGAAGGCCCCACAGCTGCTTTCTAGGGAGTTTTGCGTGATCTTAGAGATTTTGTCCAGATGTTCTTCCTCTAATCCACAGTTTGAAGCAAATTTTTTTTTTAATTAATCTTTATTGCATTTCTTGTATTTGTTGTTTCCTTGTGAGAGGTTTTAGGTGTTTCTGGACCATCAGGTAGGTAAACACTGTGAAATCAGTGTTCTTCAATCGGTAATCAGAATAATTACTGGGCATTGTTCCCCATATATTGTCTTGCAGCCTTTCACTGTCATGAGTACCCCAAACCAAAGCCAGAACCCAGAGAAGCAGCCACATGACCTCAGCATCGATATCTACAGCCATACCTTGTACTGGACCTGTGAGGCCACAAATTCCATCAATGTCCACAGGCTGAACGGCGAGTCAATTGGGATGGTGCTGCGAGGGGATCACGACAAGCCCAGAGCCATTGTAGTAAACGCAGAGCGAGGGTGAGATTATTTTCTGTAACTTGTACAGAGCACTCTTGGGATGTATGTCAGCTGTGTATGTGAATCTTGTGTTGCATGTGTATATTTCAAAAAGGAGAATTTTTGTATATTTAATTGTTCAGTAGGAGGGTGACTGCTTGTCTGATTCTGGCTTTTAAAGGTATCCAGCTTTCTCTTCTTGTTCTCTCCTTTGCTGCCTCCTCTGGTGTGCCAGCTTGGACGTTCACATAGCCATCTGGTTGGTTATAGTGAGGAACTAACCCAGGTGAGGAAAGCAAAGTAAAACCACTTTATTCTGTTTGTTACATGAGTGCACAGCCCTGCCACCTAATAGGAGAACAGAGGTAGGATGCACTAGAGTGATTTCCCACAGGAAGAAAATATGTGATTTTGCTGCAAAGCAGTTTTGGTTAAATTCAGCAGACTCCATCTCCACGTCAGGTGGAGGTCAAAGATGGTCCTTTATTGTTCTCTGTAATAAGTTAAATACTTGAATCCTGGTTTACTGCTAAATGGCTTACCATGTGCTTGAGAGATGTTGAATGACAATATTTCATAACTGTGTGGATACAGTAGCACCCAGAGACTCTATCTGGAGCATTTATGGGATTGGTGTTTTATGCAATACTCAGTGTAGTCTGCACAGTTCAAAAGCTGATGTGGGCAGAGGGAGATTAGAGGAAAGATTCTAATCTTATTGGGACTAAGTCACTTGGACATGGTTTGTATTTATAAAAGCTTATCTGCTTTCTCAATTTAAATGGGAGTTTGGGTTTGTTGATCTCTAAAACTCTCAACTTTTCCAGTCAGGTTTTTGAAAGATTTAAAGATAAATCTGTTTTTAAATTAAAGGAAGAAAAGATGGAGGAGTGACTATGCTGAACACTGTGACTGCCTGGGAGAGCTGAATGAGGGATCTGTGTGCTGAACTGCTTCTGCCTTGGTGCTAGAAATCCTTCCCTCCACCTCTCCCTTGGCTGCACATTCTGACTGCTGCCTCTCCAACTTGTGCCATAACACAAGGCTATGCAGCAATGTAGCCCACTGTATTAGAGACTTTGCCCATGTTATCCCCCACTGAAAAAATGGTGGACTTTTCCCTGAGGAACTTCTCAGTTCATCATGTAGGTGCACAAGTCCCTTTTTCCCTATACAGGGGGAAGGCAAAGACTGCTGCTGTTAGCAGCTGAACTGGCTTAGGCAGATATAAAGAATGCATGAATCTAAGACATCAGGAACGTGCCATCCTCAGTTGTTCTTCCTTCTGTGATCTTTGCTCCTCTCAAGTTTGGTAGGAACTTCTACTTGCTGAGAAGGAAGACAGCCCAGAAGGAGAGGAGGTGACAGTTAATGTTTTCTGTCAGAAAGAACTGCTGGGCTTTGGTTCATAGATGGAGACAGCTTTACCCAAGGATGGTTGCAGAAAGTCTGTGCTAGTCTCTTACAACACCCACCTCCACTGCAGGAACAGTGCTGCGAGTGCAGCAGTGCTGAGTGCTGAGGCATCTTATGGCCTGGCATACTGACGACAAATGCTATTAATTTCAGGCTATCTCAGTCTGGCAGTTTGCAATTGTCTGGGGTTCTGTAGCTGACAGATCTAGATCTTTGCAGCTGGGAGCAACAGTTACCGCAGTCATCCCTGTGTAAACCATTTCCACTTAACAACCTGTGGGCAAAGGTGAGTTGCCTCCATTCTGAAGCTCTCGGTTATGTGGCTGATGTCTCTGTTCTCAGGTACATGTACTTCACCAACATGCAAGACCGAGCTCCCAAAATTGAGCGTGCAGCCCTTGATGGCACAGAGAGAGAAGTGCTTTTTACAACTGGATTGATCCGACCAGTAGCACTGGTGATTGATAACAAACTTGGAAAGCTTTTCTGGGTAGATGCAGATCTGAAGCGCATTGAAAGCTGTGACTTGTCAGGTATGTTGTATGCAGTTAAACATTTGAAGCAGACTGTGTGTATGTACAGGACATCATTCCCTCTTTAATGCAGACTCCAGTAGCTTCTATCTCTACTCTTGCCAGTTCTGTGTAGGCAGTCACAGATAACAATTGCTGGTGGGCTCCCGTCTTTGATGCGATTGGAATAAACATGTCTGTAATGATTGCCACCCTCCAAGAGAGGCATTTGACTTCTATGTTCTGAAAGCAGCTCTTGCAAGATCAGATTTGAATAGATGTTGCCAGTCATGGAACCCCTAAATCACCTTCCCTGTGCCCCTTTTTTTTTCCTTATGGTTTGAAAAGTTTGCATAACTCTTCAGTTTTTCTTTCTCTGGAGTTTACAGCTTAGTAAATCAAGGTAGCTTGAAAAACAAACAGAAGGAAGGGGAATGGCTTTCTTCTAAGATGGATAAGGCAGCTCATCTGGAATACCAGTGTTGCAAAACAGTGGAGAGACGTCAACTCATTGCTGTTTTCCGTATTACTAAAATAAAGCATTACTGCATATCCATAACAACACATGGATCTGAGAGAGCACTGTTCGTCATTGACTTTTAAAATCACTTGATTGCACTGAAAAAGTGAAAGAATAGGCTTGCTCACATGGTGGGCAGTGTAGCACAGAGGATCCAGAGGCCCTGCTTTCTGACTCATGATTCATTCTCTCATCATCATCCGTGTATCAAGAAATGAAACTCCTAAAGCAAGTACAGGGAGAAGTCAACTAGTCTGAGGGAGTAGAAGCTGGGCTGTTCTAGTGATTGACGTCTGCCATGAAGCGTTGATTCTGCAATTTTTGGTGACTCTTGTCTTCTTCCCATGTAGTCACATCCTTCCCTTGTGTTGTAGTGAGGCGATAAACAAAAAAGGAGGAAACTGTTCACTTTCATACAAGGACAGTTCCCTTTTGAGCGCCTAAAACTGACTCAAGGTCAGATTCGGGTCTCATCTGCCAGAGAGCAGATAAAAAGATTAAACTGGAACCCATATCTTTCATCAGTTACCAAGCTGGATGGGGGGTATTTTCAAACTGCCTGTGTAGCCACAAAATATCCAATCCAGGGTAGGTGTCAGAGGACCTACCCAGGGAAAGAAGATAGGAGGGAGACAAGACTTGACCTGTGAAACAACCTGTGTTAGAGAAGAAAAGATTGACAGAGTGGGACACATAACACAAAATGCATCAGAGATGGTAATCATAACATATTTTACTGAATCACTTTGTTAATCTTTAAATTGGTTGATTATTAAGTACGGCTTAATTCAACTTTTGATCTACCTTACACGATTAATAAAATCTTAAATTGCTGCTGAATCATAACCATGTGAAGTATTTCATCTGCGACACCCCCATGTAATAGGAAGCCATCTTACTTCATGAAGCTGTAGCATACAGTGGACCTGGCTATGCCTAGGTCTTCTGCTTGTGTGAACATCAGCATGTTTTTTTCCCCGCTTTGATTTAGTGTGCATGCAAGGTTGAGTCGCAGCTAGCAGATGGGAGCAGGCAGGGGGCAGGTGCTTCTTGCTTGTCATGTTACAGCTTGGAAGGTGGACTTTGTCCTTGTGTAGTACAGCATGAAATGCAGTCAAGTCTGCTTGTTACTGGTTTAGATCTTGAATTAGTCTTGAATGAGTAAGACCTGACAACAGGACTTAGTTGAACTGATATATGAACAAATCAGCAGCTAGGCCATCACATGCTGGCAGTTGTGCCCTGTGATTGCAGCTTCCTTTGTACACATTCTTCCTTTTCGTGACATTAAAACTCCGTGTAAGCATGTATCGGCATACTGGATCTATATTTGAATCCAATTCTTTGGATTCTTTACAGGGAAAACTAAACTTTCTCTGGGTAATGCTGAACCAAAGCTTTTAGTGCACATTTTTTTGATGGGGGTCACAGTTAAAGAATGAAACCCTATAGGCAATGTAAAAGCAGGGGAAAGCTACAGGGTTAAAAGAAAACAGTGTTCATTAACTAGAGGATATGCATCATGTAGCCAGAAAACTATGGTTGTATTTGATCCAGCTGAACTCACTGTAATTTGATTCACTGAGCTGTTGATTTTTTAAAGGAGTTAACAGCATATTTTTGTTTTAAAATATTTTGCAGTCTTGCATCAGAACTTCAGAAGAAATTTGACAGACAAAGTTATGTTGGCTTAAATTAATCCCTTTTAAAAGTATTTTCTGAGCAAAACACTTCAAAATGGGCATATATTAGCAAAAGGATTTTAGCAGAAACTGAGGCTGCTGAATAAATTGGATTGGAATTGTGTCTAGCATCTTTCATGCCAATTAGACTGGTCTAGACAACCTTATTCCCTTGTAGGCTTGGGGAGATGATGTGGTTATGGACGTTTCTGAAGCTTACACTACACCCTGATTAACAGC
>WHYT01017702.1:91354-119583 GCA_009806455.1 Tetrax tetrax | reverse complement strand
GTGTGTATATATATAATGATTTGTATGTTTTAAATGGGAAAAAAAAAGCCTTAGCTATAAGCCTAACTAAGCTATCCACTGATTTTGGTTTTTTTTCCCTTTTTCTTATTCTGTTGCTCAAATTAAACTTCTCTGTCGCTCCATAAATTGCTGGCCATGTGACTATAGATATGGGGGAGATTGGGAGAGTATCTTTAATCCATATTGAGAACGAAAACAGGAAAGAAAACAGCAGAACTTAGAACATGGGGTTTTTTCCCAGCATAATTACCATTTTGGTTTGCACTGTTTCCACGGTGTCCACTTCACCTTTGGGCTGTGCTCACGGCAAGGTACCACAGGGAAGAAGAGATGGACTTAATCCTGTGGCTGAATTGGCTGTTCTGAGAGTTCAGTCTTAGCAAACTGATGCTTATAATCCTGGATGTACTTTCTACGAGAAATCTGTGGAATGCCATCCAAGGAAATCTTGCTGTTACAGCTGCTTTGTATGCAATCAGCCATAGGATCTGGGTCCAAGTGAGAAGCATGGATGGGTGTGTTTGCATCATCCTTTAGCTGATGGGAAAACTTGCACATTCTGTGTCTACTATCAAGGCACAGCGGAAACAGACGCTTGACTATGAGCTGGCACCATTGCTTCTCATTGCTGTACAAAATTTCAGGAGCCTATTCAGTAGCATGACTCTTGCCCTGTGAAGCCTCAGGGCCCTTGGCTCTAGCCACTCAGTGACTAACCATTGCCACTGGGCCAGCAGGGTAGATTTTTGTGAACATTTCAATGAGCAATTTTGTGGATTTGCAGTATCTTCTGTAACTCTGAGCCTGCACACCAGAACAGCAGTATCTTCTTCGCAAACAAGAAGAGGATCAGCCACGTCCAAGTTCTGTCTTTCTTGTGGAAGGTGAAGCTTACTACTTGTACTGCTTCATCAAGAGGCTCTGCTTTGTCCATCATGGAGCCCACATGCAGCGTCACGGTGCCATTACCCACACACAGCATCAAAGTGGAACATGTGTTTGGTCATCTCCCTGTGAAACAAATAGTGGACACTGCTAAACAACTTAATGCCAGTGTTCTTGGCACCCTATGAACTGTAGGTGCCTGCCTTGCCCTGGACAGACCCTTGGAGGGCACAAGATGAGCCTTACAGTCTGGTCTAGAATAGTTGAAGACACGTTTCTTCAGCGGTTGAATGTTCAGTGGTTATATGCCTAGTCCTCTGCACGCACTTGGGCCACCCAAGACTAGAATTTTGTCCAGGATGCTGTCTGACACTTCCCTAGAAGGCCTATGAACATGCTTAGTGTCCAGGGTTAGACTGAGGGAGACATGGTAAACGTGGCCTCTCTAGTCCTCAGAAGTCCTTACAGGCCAAGGCCTGTGTGGGTTCCTAAGAAAAATAACTGATAGGCCTTTCCCTTCCCTTAGCATGTGTCAGCCTATAACCCACTGTGTTTGGGGAAGGGAAGGTGGCACAAAGTACATTCTTGTTCTTTGTGTGAGGTTTATTAAGGTGCTGAGGCTAACTGGGCTTAACAGAACTTTTCTACTGTACCTCATGCATCAGAGGAATAATTGCATTCTGGTCAGAGCAGTGGTAATAGCTGCCTTTCCATAGGTCTGAGCTCAATGCCTTAATTCTATCAGAAGCTGATTCTGCTGTCCCCTGGCTTCCCAAAGTATGCTTTTGGAGAGTTGGATCTGAAGCATTGGCACGGGGATTTCAGACTGACTGGAAGTGGCCAAAGAAATGTCCCTGGATATGTTCATGCTTCTTGTTCCACATCTTCAAGACTGTGGCTTTCATCTTGAATTTATTACGGCACTGCTAGATGCTCCTCTCATACCCAGTGGAAGTCACAAGGTTTAAGAGTCTCTTGATGTTGCTACTGGATTACCATGCCATTGAAGAAATTTCATCTCCTGTACAACACAAGTTCAGTGCTCCAGGTTGTCCACTGCTAGATCAAGAAGAAACAAGGATTCCAACAAGGCAGGACAGCAAAAGAAAATACGGCACATAAGAAGGGAAAGGACATTAAAACAGAAATCTTGATGGAAGACAAAGAAGCAGAAGACTGTGGCAAGAATAAGTAGAGGGCTGGCAGTCATTGGCAAATAGGAGGGTGGCTCTTCTCATAATGCAAGAACCTAAGTGGTGTGGTGGGAGCTCTAGGTGCTTTCTGGATGCCTTCTATGAACATGTGTGTGTTTTGTATGCACAGTGGTACCTTGTGGAGCTGCATCCAACTTACTGTGAACATAACAGTCCAAATCAGGAGCTGATCCTTGTGGCACTCCTAGCTTTCTTCTCCACAGATAATCTAGTTGCCTTACAGGAGAAGTGCTATGCAAACTGGACCACCGCAAAGTCAGTTTGGCTGTTCAGGAGGTCCGCTTCACAACACCACCAGTGTTGTGATCCAAAACATGAATGTGGATCTTCTCCTCCAGAAGAAAAGAACCTTTCCTGTTTTTACATTGAATAACCTCTACTGTGAGCCTTCCAGGATTGCTGGTTGCCAGCCCTCATAAGACAGTCTCTTTACTGATCATTTAATGTGCTTTGACTTCACAGAGATTCCAAAGTTAATTAACAAGTCCTTTTTGCTGAAACAAAAGCTTCTGAATATGGATAAAAAATAGAACAGTTAGTTAGCAAGGTTATCTTATGCAGGGCTACATAAGGTAGTATGGACTTTATAACGTTTTGTAATATGCTAAATTACTATGTTTTGTTAACGTGTCAGGTGATCAGCTACACTGACTTATTGTAAGAGATTCTTGCTGATTTGATCCCAATTTTGCCCCAACAGGACTAATTTGATGAAGGACAGGGAGTTACTGGGATCAGAATTCTATTTTAGCCCCACTGAGTGGGATGCATAGCAACAAGAAGGTAGAATCAGAGACCCCCACCTGGAGTACTGTGTCCAGTTCTGGAGCCCCCAACATAAGAAGGATATGGACTTGTTGGAGAAGGTCCAGAGGAGGGTGACGAAGATGATCAGAGGGCTGGAGCACCTCTCCTCTGAGGACAGGCTGAGAGAGTTGGGGCTGTTCAGCCTGGAGAGGAGGCGGCTCCAGGGAGACCTGGTAGCTGTCTTCCAGTACCTAGGGGGGCCTACAGGAAAGATGGGGAGAGGCTGTTCAGTAGGGCCTGTTGTGATAGGACAAGGGGTAATGGTTTTAAATTAGAGGGAGGTAGATTTAGATTGGATATTAGGAAAATTTTTTTTACAATGCAAGTTGTGTAACACTGGAACAGGTTGCCCAGAGAGGTGATGGATGCCCCATCCCTGGAAACATTCAAGGCCAGGCTGGATGAGGCTCTGAGCAACCTGATCTGGTTGGAGATGTCCCTGCTCCTTGCAGGGGGGTTGGACTAGATGACCCTTGAAGGTCCCTTCCAACTCTAATCATTCTATGATTCTATGATTCTAAATGCAGATTTGCATTGTACCCACAGCAACAAAGCAGGTGTTCTGGTGCCTACCTGGTCATAGTATAAAATGTGCTGTGGCTTCATGTCTCACTTCTTTTGGTTTTCTTAAGGTGTTCAAATGCTCCCATGCAAGTAGTACTTAATCTTGTCTTTCTTTCTGTGCAGCAATTTGTCTACCCAATCAGTTTCGGTGTGCAAGCGGCCAGTGCATCCTCCTGAAGCAACAGTGTGACTCCTTTCCAGACTGCATTGACGGTTCTGATGAGCTTATGTGTGGTAAGATGTCTTTCCTTGAGATTCAAGTGCTGTGTTCAGGCGTGATGTCCTACATCCCTATGCAGAGCCCCAGTCTTTGTATAGCAATATTCTTTCAGGGAAGGCCTGTGAATCTTAGACAAATACTCTCACAGTTGTATTTGGCTGCTAAATAGCGTAATGCTCTTCCATTGGTTTGTGCGGCAGAAGAATGTGAGCTTGCAGCATGGTGTAGCAAGTCCATAATGCTATTATTCCTGCTAATGCAGGAACAGCAGTAGTGAAGACAAACTGAAATTCCAATGTTACTTCAAGCTAGTTCCAAAATGCTGTATGGGGTATGATGCTGCCTTGTTTAGATGGGCCTCCGGATCTATACTCGGGGGACCTAATTCTGCTGTGCTCAGTACCTTGGAACTTGCAGAGCTGCTGCTAAGCTTGGGGTGGTTTTTAAAAATGCACAGCCCTATCCACTGCAATTACAGGTTCAAGCTGGAGGCTAATTATGTGGAGGAGCTAGCATGCAATGAGTAAGTGTCCACAAGAGACCACAGGCTGGTCTCTTGAAGTGCAGGTAGGACAAGAATATAAGGAGAAATCTTGATTTTTCTGGGCAAAATGTTACTTTGAATTCTCATGGCAGTAGGCATGTGCAAGTTACAGGCACGCTGGTGGCAGTTGCCGTATTAGTCCTTAGCAGGGTCTGTTTTTTGCAGTCCGAAGTGGACAGTAAAATTGTGCTCTGCTTGCAGTTTCCCTGTTCTTGCACCATAGGGGTGACTGGTGCATGAAGTTTTCAGGCAGTGGGGCAGATAAAGGGAGCATTTAGTAGCTCACGAGTGGTTTAGTGACATAGTTGGAACATAGCATTTTAGAACAAAAGCAAATAGATGTGCTGATCTGTCAGTAATTTATTCTGAACAAATACCTTTTGCTGGGTTTGTGTAGAGAAATGTTGCACTTGCTTAATGATGTTGCCTATAGGACCTTGGCTAATGGCAAGGTTTTTAATATCTTTAAGTCTTGTCAGGTTTTGAAGCACCAGTCGTCAGAAACTGTGCCATTGCTGGGATGAGAGGACAGGTCACCACGTTTGGTCAGGGTAACCTTGTTTCTTCCTTCCATCTTCATGGTGGGTACAGCAAGGAAAAGTGTCTTTAATGATCAAGAGTGGTGAAAGGAGCCCAAGTGGTGAATAAAAGAAAAGGCTAAAAGAAT
The DNA here is from genome assembly GCA_009806455.1 of Tetrax tetrax. Taxonomy (NCBI): domain Eukaryota; kingdom Metazoa; phylum Chordata; class Aves; order Otidiformes; family Otididae; genus Tetrax; species Tetrax tetrax. The sequence continues at coordinate 114,661 of WHYT01017702.1, read as the reverse complement.
GGTGACAAAAACTGTTTAGTTCTCCTGTTGGAAATATCAGACTGAACGTGCTTCTCGTGCTTCTCCCACACCTTCCATTTATCTCTCAGCTCTCACCCAGTTCCTCCAATTCCCTGGATAATGTAAAGCCACTTCTTCCTTTTTTTTTAGTTTATTTTCTTTGTGCACTTGGCAAAGTTTTGCGCTGTCAAGTTAATGCAGCTGTTTCCTGTTTTCACTTTGGGTCCAGTTCTGCAATTAGGTCCTAACTGATTTAAATGGGTCTTTATGTAGACGTAAGACTGTCTCCTCTGGAGTCTCTTTGTGGAACAGAGCATTCTATGGTTTCTTGCTTGACTGACAGAAAGAACTCAAGTAGGGAATAGGAAGGATTGCTACTTTCTAGATAAGGATCTTGCATTCAAAAGAAGCTAGGTTTAACCAAAAAGAGAATTGTGTGTTTTAAATTAGCTAAGTGGGAACATGTTTTAATTTTCGTTTTGGTTTTTCTTTTTTTTTTGTTTCTGGTACCGTATCTGAACTAATCTGACTATTTGAAACTTAGGGCCTTAGCTGACATAAAAGCTGCCATGCACTAATAGGTGTGAAAGGTAGGTAAAGACTTTAAGACAGAAATGAATTCTTGAGGCTGAGCTGAGTTTGTTGATAGATCTTTACATTATTAAGAGTTTATTGGTAGATCTTTGTATTTCCTTTATCTTCCTTTTCATATTTCGGTTATTTTTCATTCCATTTTACTGAAGGGAATGAAACCAGAACCACTGGAGAAAAATTTAAGTGAAGGCTCAAATCTTACACAAACCATTTCACTTCTTACAACTTTGTTAAGGGGGGAAGAGGTCTATAGTTTGATCTGAACCTGTAAAATTGATAATTTTTCACTTTATGAATACACATTTGTGTATGTAAAAAAAAAAGTTGTGGAAAGAATGGTTTTCACTGAAGAATGTCACATATGTGAAAAACATAGAGGTGTCAGGTTTATTTGGCAAGAATTTTGAATGTGTTACCCACAGCTGGGGGAGATACGTGATACGTAGCTCATCTCAAATACTGCGGCGCTTTTTATTATTTAACATTGGGCTATATAGGGAAAAATAAATAAGAAGTAGAAGGTATTTGAGATATTCTGGATTCTGCATTTTCCTTCCAATTTCTAAGGGGTTTTTTTTTCAGAAAGCAAGTCATATTTTAGGATGGAAAAGTATTCTATTTTAAGGCCTATATTTGCTAGGAAGACATCTGCTGCTTAATACATATGGTAGCTTCCCTACTAAAATCTTTTCATTTTTTAATGTTATTGCTAGCCCAAATGGCTTTTGAGAGAGCAGATTCCTCTCTGATTAAGGACTTCATGTTTGTAAGTGTCCTACATCCTTAACATGTAGACTTCGTCGAGGGAAGAAAAGGTGTGAAAAAAGGGAAGAAAAGGTTGAAAACAATACCTAGGCTGTTGTTAGATCAAGATGGTAAGTAATCCTGTTAGGAGATTAATTGCTAGACAGAAAGGAGAGTACCTTGCTAGTAGTGCTTTATGTACGTGAAGGGAAGAGGAGGCATGAAGTCTTGTGCATTGAATCAGAATATATGGAGTTATAGATGCCTGAGTGTGATGCGGATACTTTCAGAGACGCTGTGTGAATCACTATGAGCTGACTGATTTGCTGCACAAGCTCCAGGACAGCAACGTATATATTGCCCCATGTTTAATGACCTCTTTTCATTTCCCTTCTCTCTTTCTAGAAAAAACAAAGCCAGCCTCAGATGAGTCACAGCCACACAGTAGTGCCATTGGTCCTGTCATTGGTATAATACTGTCACTTTTTGTCATGGGAGGAATGTACTTTGTTTGCCAGCGAGTGGTGTGTCAGCGCTACGCCGGGCCCAACAGTCCTTTTCCACATGAGTATGTCAGTGGCACCCCTCACGTCCCTCTTAATTTTATTGCTCCAGGAAGTTCTCAACATGGCACTTTTACTGGTAAGGATGGTAAGGACCTTGCATCTAATCAGTACCATTACATTGTCCAAATTTGCAGTTTTACAGGTTATTAAGAGTGCTAGATGTGGAGTTTTCAAAGAGCAGAAATTAATGTTGTTGATCTGCTCAGTGGTTTTGGTATAAAACAGTCATTTGGATCAGATATGCAAAATCTATTCATGCATTTCATTAGGCATCTTGACAGATTTTCATATGCAATTTTTGTGCTAGGCTGCATCTGCACACGTATCTATCTTTTTGATAGAGAATCTACAGCATTTTGCCAGTGAAAACATCCTCTTTAAGTAGTTCATTCTGGTATATGTAATAAAGCCTGAATTTTGTATAGTGCTTCTTACCTAAGGTCTGCAAAACACTATGAAGAGTTGTGAACCACATGCAATACTGGAAACTAAGAATGCACGTGCCATTCAGCATTCTAGTGAGAGCTTTATTGAGTTGTTCTTTGTGTCTTGTGCTCTGGTATCCTTGTTTCTGTCCTGTCCATCAAAGGTCTTTACAGAGTTTTGTCCTGTCTGCTCAGGATAGATAAGTTGTTCTGCAGAGGAGAGAAGTGAAACAGCTTAGTTTACTATAATACAAAAAAGCAGGGGATAAACCTCCCTCCCCAAAGTTATAGCAGCAAACGTGGAAGAGCATGAGCAGTCTGGGTGTGGTTTGTAGTCTGGCTGCTCATTGCCTGAAGTGTCATGAAAACATCCCCTTTGGTTTAGCCCGCTTCTGAGACAACTTTCCTGTTTGCTTTTGGACAAAGTATTTATTCTCTCTGTGTCTCAGTCCTTCATCTGTAAAACAGCAAATCTTCCCTACCTCGCAAAGGACTCAAAGTGTCCGTTCGGAGAAGTGCATGCAGCTGCGCTGCTGAGATCGAAGGAGGACTTGAAGTATACATAAAAGCTCAGGGTATTCAGCTCGTAGATAGGAACCCAGAAACCTCATATAGACATCAAAGTAAACACTTAAATGATGTACCTGAAATTATTTTACAAATGTAAAATAGAGGAAATAGCTAATTCTTAGCTTCAAAGCCCTGAGACAAAAGAATATCTGTTCATATTGTTCAGGAAGCTGGAAAGTAAAAGTTTGCCTGTAAACCTGTGAGACAGGGTCAGAATTCAAGAAATCCAAACTTCAGAGTGCTTGGAGTCGGCTTTTCATGTCAGCTGAAAATCAGATTGATTATAAACTTAAAGACAAATGAAAAGATGTGGCACTTCTTCATATTAAACAAAACTTTTGAGATGTGCTAATTGTTATTTTATTCTAGCCATGACTTTGAAGATAGCCAGATACAGCTTAGGTGTAGCCTTTCTCGCACTTTAATGACTGTGGTCAGCTGTTCCTGCTTAAATTACGGGTTTATGGTTATCAAGAGGGTTTTGTGGTAGGAAATAAAATTTGAGGATGAAATCATTACAGGGGGTGTTTTAAATTGGACTTCACATTAACACTTTTTTAATTAAAGCAAGTGTCAGTGGTCTGTACCTCTCTAGGTGCTAAACTAAGTTGTCATTCTGATTCTCATCTGTATTTGTTAGATTTTTCTAATCCATATTGCTGTGACAGGTTACAAGAACTGAAAATAATACCATTGATGTTAATTCTCAGGAAAATATGTAGGTTCCTAATACCATGGCATTTCCAAAAAGATAAATAGTCATGAATGATGATTACAGATAAAGTCACTCTGCTTGTAATAAGTTTTTACTGAATCTGAAAAATTTCTGAAAACTTCCCAAACTAAACTCTTCTGTTATCACTGAATAGTCTGACAGGAAGAAGCTGAAAATATGTTGTATTTAAGTGTATGTTGGAGTAAAAGAGATTGGAGAATGTTGTCTTCCCTTTTCATGTCACCCAGGTTTCCTTCCTTATGCTTCTGCCCATTTTCTGTTTAAGCCATGATTTTTTTCAATAAAAATAATTATTTTTTTTCTGTTCATAGAATCATAGAATAGTTTGGGTTGGAAGGGACCTTTAAAGGCCATCTTGTCCAACCCCCCTGCAAGGAGCAGGGACATCTCCAACCAGATCAGGTTGCTCAGAGCCCCGTCCAACCTGGCCTTGAATGTTTCCAGGGATGGGGCATCCACCACCTCTCTGGGCAACCTGTGCCAGTGTTCCACGACCCTCATTGTAAAAAATTTTTTCCTAATATCTAATCTGAATGTACCTCCCTCTGTTTTAAAACCATTACCCCTTGTCCTATCACAACAGGCCCTACTGAACAGCCTCTCCCCATCTTTCTTGTAGGCCCCCCTAGGTACTGGAAGACCGCTATCAGGTCTCCCTGGAGCCTCCTCTTCTCCAGGCTGAACAGCCCCAACTCTCTCAGCCTGTGCTCATAGGAAAGGTGCTCCAGCCCTCTGATCATCTTCGTGGCCCTCCTCTGGACCTTCTCCAACAGGTCCATGTCCTTCTTATGTTGGGGGCTCCAGATCTGGAGCTGGCTCATGTTGAGCTTCTTGTCCATCAGCAGTCCTAAGTCCTTCTCCTCCGGGCTGCTCTCAATCCATTCTCCGCCCAGCCTGTATTTGTGCCTGGGATTGCCCTGACCCAGGTGCAGGACCTTGCACTTGGCCTGGTAGAGCTGCATGAGGTTTGCATGGGCCCACCTCTCCAGCCTATCAAGGTCCCTCTGGATGCCATCCCTTCCCTCCAGCGTGTCAACCATACCACAAAGCTTGGTGTTGTCAGCAAACTTGCTGAGGGTGCGCTCTATCCCACTGTCCACGTCACTGACAAAGATGTTAAACAGTGCTGGTCCCAATACCAACCCCTGAGGAACGCCACTCATCATTGTTCTCGACTTGGACATTGAGCCGTTGACCACAACTCTTTGAGTGCAGCCATCCAGCCAGTTCCTTATCCACTGAGTGGTTCATCCATCACATCCGTTTGACAGTTGTTCATGCACTTGCAATTGAATTTCTTTGGATGGAAATGAAAACCTTGGAGGTCTCTAGCTTGTTTTTCTTGGGCAAGGTATAATGCTTTTTTTCCAGATGCCTGAGTTTGTTTAATTGGCAAATTTCTTAGTTAACAATTTGGGTGAAAAGTTTGGATCAACTGTTCCAGAGATGCCTTTCTCAAGAGAGTATGAGAGCAGATTGTAAGGAATTTAGCGCTGCAGTGAGACAATATGTGGTCTATGGGTGAGATCTTTTCTTTACAAAATACGTTGTTCCTTGTAATCTTGAAGTTTTTAATGTAAAACGCTGTTCCCAAAGTAGCATTGCACAGGTTTGCCAAGCTGTGGATTTGTTTTCTGTTTTGCACTGGTAGATAAAATTGTGGTTGACCAAACCTTGTTTTCCTCTCTGTTTCACTGCAGGCATCTCTTGTGGAAAGTCCATGATTAGCTCCATGAGTCTCATGGGAGGAAGCAGTGGTGCCCCCTTATATGACAGAAACCATGTTACTGGAGCTTCTTCAAGTAGCTCATCCAGCACTAAAGCCACTTTCTACCCACAGGTAAGTCTTGAAAATATACCTGTGAGTTAGATATCCCCCACTTCTGAAGAAAAGGAAGATGAAAAATTGTGCTACTAAACAGAATGTTGGTAACGGTTGTTCTTAGGTGTTACTGTTTATGATATATGGTCCCAGGCCAACACCCACTGAACTTCACAAAAGGGCTTTGTTGTAGTCCATCAGGATTACTCAATGCTATACGGTGTCTAAAACGTTTTGTTATTAGAGTGATACTCAGCTGGGTTGTTCTGAGGCACTCCTGTCTTACTCCCTTGGAGATGCCACCTCCTTTGTTCTTTGTAAACTCTGATGTCAGTGGCCCACTGACATTTTGCACTGCGCAGTGCTGCAGGCACACATGGAATAAAAAGACAAACAAGACACAACAGGACTGGAATGCAGACACATAAGAAATAAGCTTGGCTTGCTGTTTAGATAAAGTGTCAAATGTTGATTCAAAAAACCAAGTGCATGCACTGGGAGAAAACACTGGTACCTTTTTTCAGCTGTAATTTAGCTCCATTTCTGGCTTTTAACTCTTGGAAGTGCCCCCATATGAATTACAAATTCAAAGATGTACCATATGAATGGAAGTGGTTCTCTAAGAATATGTAGAAGAGACGTATACACATTACTGTTTGCCAGCGTTTTGTTGTATATTTTTTTCCTTGGTGCTTCTGAGCAGCACATACATTGACTCTTCTGTTCACACAAGCTTGCAGAGACAATCTGCTAGCTACCAAGGTGATTTTTCAGTAGTATTTCATCGGGGGCCCACATACTGTGTGCATTTGTGTTTACGTGCAAACTGTTGTGCTGTGCATGGGCATTTTGATCGATAGTCTTTTGACCAGTGGCAAATGTGCTCTCTCTCCCCTTTAAGAAGCACAAAGATGGAAAGGAGAGGCTTGTGAGCTTATCTTTTGATAAGGTAAAATTGGTTACTTATTTCTCGCGTTACCTTCTCAATGAAGCCATCAAAAAGCTGGCACAGCCAGCAGATGTTTGGAACTCAGCAGCTCTGCTAACTTAGCTTGCCTCATGCTTCAGCAACGTCTCTGTAAATACTGAACAATTTCATGCTAGTACCTGACTGATGTGTCAGTGCCACGCTAGAAAGGATGAACAGAAAAAACATAGCTGAATTTATATTAAAAAGCCCCTTACTTAAATAATCTTGAAAAAGGAGAGAAGCCCAAGAGCTGATCTGCCTGTGCCGTTCTATGGGATCTGTGTTGGCCAAAACATCAACTTTTCCATTGGACTTCAAGCGTAAGCTAATCTGGCTGTTACTGGGCTTTGTTAGCCAGGGCCTGCAGGGACAATACCAGCCTTTCCTTCAGGAAAGACATGCTGGATTCTTAGAAGGAAGCTGTTACACTTTGTTACACTAAAGTTACTGCTTAATCCAAGTATTTTGGTCAGTTCTACCTAGTGGCTAATTACCCAGCTTTAGGTTAATCGTAAAAATGAGAGATCTGAGCATCTAGTTGTCTTGGCTTTTTTATTTTGTTTTGTTTAACACACCTTAGTGGTACTGAGATGGCCCAGTGAACAGAAACTAGGAAAGAATTTATGTCAATGGATTTATGCCGGTTTATGTACCCGAGAACCTGGCTGCAGGCATCCTGGCCAACGCTGCTGTATTTAATCTGAACGTGAAGTGGTGTTGATGCAGCTCAGGGTGCTAGTAGGAGAGAATCCAGAAGTAGCATGCAGTGCTCCTCCAAGGAAGAGGATTTCTGGAAGATACTGTTTGGGTAACTACTCATCGTTCCCCACAGCTGGCAATGGGTGGTGTTGAAGCTTGTCTCACCTCACATGAGTGTGGGTGCAGGGCTTGTCAGTGTTGGTTACAGTGAGCTCAACTCAGTGGCCAGGAATCATTTTGCTAGACACTGCAGAGTGAAGACCAAAACGACGATCTCCACTGCAGTGATTTTATAGTATTACTGTGAGAGAAGAGCCGAGGCAGAGAAAGGATGCCATCATGGCCACTGTGGCCAGCCACAGCTTGGCAGAATACCCAGGACAGGCTGTGTACAAGATGTGCACATCAGTAGCAAGGCTCTACCATCAACAGCAGTGCTGTAATGTTCCACACTGGAAGGGAGGAAGCGCTCTCCTTGTTTTTAGGCCAGTGTCCTGCTAGCTGTGTCAGGGGTTCTGCTTCCTGCTAGAGTAAGAACCCTGAAGGATTCTGAAGCATAAAAAACTATTTTCCTAGGATGAGGGTTACCAGCAACCATGTATATGCACACGCCGGGTAGGGCAGGCTGTAACTGGTTTTTTAGCTCTTAGACTCTTTGCTTTGTGAACTGGGACAAAATTATATGTTTACAGAACAGCAGTAAAATGAAGTATTCAGAGAAGGATGGAGTTGTATTAGTTATAGTAAAGGAACTTGGCCTCCTGACCGTGGCCCAGTTTAGGGACTGCGAGTGGAAGAGACTTTATTTCCATTAGCATCTGCTGAGGATGACTTCAGTCCTTACGTCCAAGGAAGTGCACTGAGATTCAGCAAACCTGGGTCTAATTTCCAGCTTTACCCCAGTTTTCCAGAGTAGTGATGGATGTGGCAAGGAAGAAAATTCCCTACACTGTGAGAACTTTGAAGGCCTGCAGTGTACCTAAGCCCAGAGTAAAGTCTTGTAATGGATTTACATGATCTTTAAAAATGTATTAACCCACCCAAGCAGCAAGGAGAGGAAACTAAAATAAGGATGAGTGACAGGATGAAGGCATAAATAATATGTTCAAAATAAGTACAGTTGTATAATTAACCCAAACCTTTGCACTGCTTTTTCCTGTTCTTCCTAGATCTTGAACCCGCCTCCTTCCCCAGCTACCGATCGCTCCCTGTACAACGCAGAGATGTTTTATTCCTCAAACATTCCTTCAACCACGAGATCTTACAGGTACAGCTCAGATAAAAGAGGCTTGATAAATCTTCTCTTGATCTGTCCGTGAGTTTTGGATCTTAAGCACAATGTTCTTGTTCAGACTTTACCTTGTTTTAAAAAACCTTTCCCTCTCTTAATGAATTAATACTCAAATGGAGGTGATGCCAAGTTTGATGTTAAGCACTGGCTTTGTGTTCTTGTTTTGACACAGCGGAGTTTAGCGCCTCTCAATACGGTGTTGCTGAGTAACAATGCAATGTGGATAGGTTTTATTGCTGTGCAGCAGTCACTTAGCATCCTCTACAGAGAAGGCTGGTGTTTTCGGTCAAGCTATTTGTTAGTGACTGGGCTTAAATGGTCTTGGTGGTCTCCTCTGGCTGGTCAGGGGCTGGAAGTATGCACTGCTGGCTGAGGGTAGTCGTGCCATTCAAATTTAACGCAGTTCAGGTGCTTCTTGTTTGAGTCCTATGAAAACCTGAATTATGGTGCACACATTATTAATGAACAGGCATCCTGACTGAGAACACAGAGCTGTTAATTTTCAATGTCTAGCTTTCTTTTTCTTTCTTTTTTCCCCAGATTGCAACTAATGCATGTGCTCTTTTTTCTTTTTGTTTTTTTCCCCCACAGGCCATACCTTATACGAGGGATAGCTCCACCCACAACCCCATGCAGCACAGATGTTTGTGACAGTGACTATACTACCAGTCGATGGAAGGCCAACAAATACTATATAGATTTAAATTCAGACTCAGACCCTTATCCCCCTCCACCCACACCTCGCAGTCAGTACATGTCAGCAGAAGAAAGTTGCCCTCCGTCTCCTGCCACGGAAAGAAGCTATTTTCACCTCTATCCCCCTCCACCCTCTCCTTGTACAGACTCCTCATGACCTCAACAGAAGGAACTTTTCCTGTAAATATTTTAAAATATGAACAGATTTAAAATATATATTTTATGATTTAAAAATAAATCGGGGTGGGAATTTAAAAAAAAGAAATGTGAATAAAAATGGGTGGGAGGGATGGGGCTGTGAAAAACTGTACAGAGGAAGAATATTTATAAAATTGATTTTTTTAACTTAATTTCCATTCTTTTGTGCCATATTTGCCTTTTTGAAGTCATGAAAATGACTTAATCTCCAAATGATTTGGGGAGGGAATGTTGAGCCTTTTTGCATTTTTAAGTTGCCTTTGTACATGCAAAGTGTATGTAATATTTTTATTAATGTGAGACAAGAAAGCAAAGTGACTTGGGAGAGGAGGAGTCTAAAGGAAGATATAAGTTTATTCGCAGAGAAGAAAAAGATGTTTAAATAAAACTGGCAATATCTTATCCCTTCACCAGCACTGGGAGAAAACACGCAAAGATCACAACCCTCAGATGCTCCTGTTTGCAAGTGAGCTGAATGCTTCCCAGCAGAACTCGTAGGCTGAGACCTGGATTTCAGACCTCCCTCTCCGTTTGCTTAGCGTTGAACTGGAAGAACACTTCTTTTGGCCAAACCTTCCAGCTTAACTAGGCCCATAGGCATCATGCCCCCTCTCATGTGCCACTCTGCACATGGCCAGTTCTCTGATTCAAGCTGGAAAAGATCACCAGCCCTAAAAAACTTGGTTTAGCTCCAGTCAGTTCCCCACTTGACTGGGTGAATGGTAGCAGAAGCTGTTGTACTGACCTGTGAGTGAGAGCAAGGGGCAAGTTTAAAGTGGTATTTAAGCTAAGAGAAATGCCTGGCAAACTGCAGATTTGGTCAGACTCATCATTTTAATTGTGATGCAACCAAGCTCCTTCATCTTCTTTGTGAGGCTTTGATGCCTGACAGGGAAGAGGCTGTAATAATTTGCTTCTCAAAACACAGTGCTAGTTGTTCTTTTCCCGAAAGTTCAGTAATTCACTGTGCCAGGTCTTTGAGATGTTCACCTGTGTTGACTTGATCAGAGAATTGCTTCATCTCTAATGTTCATTTTCCAAAGTGGAATGATACAGTCACTTGTATTCATGTAAATGAGGAAAGTTGTTCGGTTTTTAATTGGTGTTTGTAGAAAATGGTATCTGCATAGCTCAAAACAAAATATCTGCCATTCAAACAGTTTAGTCATACCTCGTAAAAATGTGCCACAAAATTAGTTCAGGTTTAGAAATAAACAGAAAAAGGACAGGGGAGGAAGGAGGGGAAACAAATACTTCTTTTTAATGATGTTGACATAAAAAAGATGAATTCTCATACAAACTGCTGTAACCTAAGGATGTCATGATCAGCAAAGTGCTCATGTTCCCAACTCCTACCCAAAAAACCCTCTGGGAATGGGGGGGCTAGGATCAGTCCCTTTCAAAATACAGAAGATAAATTTTTGCTTTGATTGCTCTCTTGCTGTAACAAAAGGGATTGGGTATTGTATGGCACTTTGTCATCACCAGAGCTGAATTTATAAAGTGAGTGCCTACTTGGGACATCTGAGGAAAGTTCTGAATATGCAGACTCGCACCTGTTTCTGCAGACTCGCACCTGTTTCTGCAGCTGCTGAATAACAGATGTGGTGGGCCTTTGACACCCTAAATATTGTTGGCAACAGTGAAAAAACTTTTCTTCTTGTTTGAACTTAAATTGTACTTGGTTTGGGGTCTTTTTAGCAATTTATTTAAGAGCACATCAGAGGAACCCTACAGCTGTGGGACAGAGATCTTCGTTGTGGGGGTAGAGGGCTGGGACCACAGTGTTCTGATCCAGTTTGTGTTTTCGGATTTATTAGTCCGGATCTGTTCTTCCCATCCGCATTGTTCACAGATAGGATTTCTGCTGTCACTGGTGTGTTACTAAAACTCTTTACCTTCATGTCTAAATTTTCACTTGAGAGATTGACCACAAAGAAGATGCCCACCATTTTTCATGGAGAAAACTACAGAATTGGAGAATACAGCATGGGAGTTTAAGAACGCATTCTTTCCCCATCCCCTCTCAACATTGGTAATTCTGCAGTGTGCCAAGAAGGACAAGGTCGTAGTTTGTTACTCTTAGGGTGACTTGGCAGATCTGTGAACAAGTGTTAATGATTTGGTAAAACGGAGCAATTCTCATGCGATCGTGTTTCGGTGAACTAAATTCGGAATATAGATCCACAGGATATTTTATGTACCACATCGATCCTATAAAGGAGTACTTGTTCTGCGTCGCAGCAGTTGGTAGTCGGATTTCATATCATACATAATTTGCTGTGTGATAACTGTTCACCATTTATAATGAATCCATTAGTTTAGTTGTTTTGTGTTACAGTTCTAGCTTAGAGACATACTACATTATTTTTTCTGTATTCCTGTGATGACACTGGATGCAAAATTACGTTGATTTTTTTTTTTTTCATTAAACCACTGTAACAATCCTAACCACTTCATCTGAAGACTTGTATCCTATTACAAAGTTTGGAGTGGATTCCAAGAAAATTAGCATTCTTGCTGACAGCCAGACTGTCTTAAGAGTCAAATTGTTTTGGAGCTTAGGTATTCAGAAGGAAGGAAGCACTTGCTGAATGGAGTGAATTAAAAGTTTGCGTTTTGATTTCAGTTGGACATTCATAGCCTCTTGCCGCTGATGTTTGCTGAGAAATTGCCTCATCTGAGGCACTTGAAGTTTGATGATCAGACTCTAAGCCCCACATTGCTCCATAATACTGACTTTAAAAGTCTGTTCTAAAAAGAAATTGTATACAATTTTAGCATCTTACATTTAAATAATAAATATTATTTTTGATTGCTGTAGACTATGTATTTTAACAGGATTACTGTGCTTCTGGTGCTGGAAAAGACCAGAAGTAAAATTTTGAGTGATAGGAGCTACTTCTCTCCAGAAATATCCTCAGTGTGCTCTTAGTGATTTCCATCTTGTGAACTTTCAGGCTAACACATAGAAAATAGATGCTATTTTCTTCTAAATCGGGATGAGAGAGAGTTGCAGGGAATTAGTGAATGCATGTGACAAGTTGTGGCAGTTCAGGGCTGAATAGGAAATAAGTGGAGAAAAGTTGGATTTTGGTGAGGTTTAGGCGTAGTTGTAATAGCGCAAAAGTTTTCTGTGGGAAAGCTGACTGAAATATTCTGAGAGTTCTCCCTGAGAAAGCGCAGGGGCGTGCCTGTGACTGGACTGCCTGTGTGAGCTTGTGAGTACTTGAATCAGTGTTTTCCACCACTCTTTTCCAAGCCCATCATGACTGCATATTAGCACTTGAAACAGCTCAGGGTCTAATGCAGAACTGTGTCTGGAGAGCAGCCAGTTATGGCAAATGATACGGTTGGTTCTGTGCTACGTTTCAAGGACAGATGCCCTGGCAGAGAGCAGCTCGCCTGCCGTCCGGCGCAGTCAGGAAAGCAGCTACCCGGGTTGTCTTCTCTTTGTAGAATTTGTCCTGTCTGCAGGACAGACGTGGCAGCGGTGGGAAGCTGTAAGTTTAATGGACAGGTCATGATCTCTGACAGTGAAGTATTCTTTAATTTCAAGATAAAGTTTTGTGTAAATAATAGCTTGACTTTACTTTAGCTACACTGGTCAGCAGCCACTGCACCCTAAAACTTGCAGTGGAGGTAATTAATTTGTTCATTGTTGCTGGATTGTTTTGAGGAAACTTTGTGTGAACTATGCCAACTGGTTCCGTTTTCTTCTCTCTGGACAGATCACTAAAGAGCACTTAGGCTAAGATTAAGCTAAATCTGTGTAATGTTTTCTTTAGAATAGTGTCATAGTACAAAATGCCCCATGTCTGAAAATGAGACCGTGCAATTATCAGGGTGTTCTAAAGAGGAAGGTGGAAATGAGCGCAAACAAGCTGCTTCTTTTGGAATAATGGGTTGATTTTTGGTAATAAACCTTAATCTCTGATTTACAAAGGGTGCAAGCACTTCCCTAAAAGTTATGTTTCTTTTCAAAGTAACAACAAAATGGTGTCTTGCCTCAACAGCTGTTCTGCACACCTAGGATGGGCCTTCTGGAAGTCTCCAGGCCCGTTTACCCTAGATGTGTTTTCTCTCTGATATCTAGGTCATACGCTAGATCTAGGGCTCATCATGTTCCCCCCATTTTTATGCCGACTGGTGCCTCTTGGATTCTGGGGCTTTTGAAATTCTGAAGCTCTATACACAAAAGTGTAGAAGGATTTGGAAGCGGGAGCACTCAGTAAAGGCTGGCGATGCTGGGCTGATGTACCAGACGCAAGGACATGACAGGGTCAGATCCCTCTGCTAGGGAGAGCTCCTGTGCTCCCCTTCCTCAGAGCCTCAGGAGCAAGTGCTGCTTTCCTGGGATGGTCAGTCAGACTCGCAGAAGTTGTGTCCCTTGTTTGCTTCAAGCGTTTTCAGAAGCAGGTGTTTTCTGGTGTCAGTCATTTTGCTGGGGTTAAGTCAGTCCGAACGAGAAGCTATGCTTATAATTGTACTGCAAGCGCTATCCATTGATGTCAGGAACTGAAAACAGAAGGCATGCGTCTTCCCAAAAATGAATAACTCACAAGAGTGCCTGGCATGGAACCCTGAATTAGTAGTAATATATTTGCTGTTACAGTGCTGAAGGACGTATTTATGAGCATCCGTGTTGGACAGAGCCTTAGGCAGCCACAGTCAAAGACAGTAGTCGTTTACAGATCAGTTATTCAGTTGTTCCTGAGTTTTTTATTATGACTCCATTATGAATTTTGAGTGCAGTCCTAGCAGTAAATTTGGCATGTCTGTAGAAGATTCAGTAAAGGCTGAATCCTAAATTCTGAGAGGTGTCTGCTGGTTCTGCTGCCGTTCCCTTAGGTATTGCAACACTTTCTGTTCATCATTAAATGTAAAACTCCTTTCTTCAGCTATTTTAAGTTTGGCTAAAGAGCTTAAGCTATTTACCACATGGTAAAAGGAATACTGATACACATAGATATTTTAAATCCTGTCATGTCTTGTAGCTCCCCTTCGTGAGAAAACTTACTCTAGTTTTTGTAAAGGGTATTTTTCTTTAATATGTTTATTTTGAGGTTGGCCAACTGTGCTGTGGGCCTTTTCACTTAAGGTCATTCTCCCTGGAGGGGAAAAAAGGAAAAATTGGTTTTAAATCAATGTTAAGCCTGCTGATGGGAATGATGGAAACCAGTCTGATACAAATGGTTTCTGCGTTCCACTACAAAATCCTTCAAAATGTCATGTCCTGACGTACTGACAGTGCTCCAGCCAGCTGTGACAGCAAGCTGCCATGTCCTGGCTGTTCCACCCCATCTCTGGGAGCGGGGGTCTGGGTTCTCTCCAGCCAACACTGAGTCCTGATGGATGGAAGACCACGATGGCAATTCCTAAATGGGTCGGTTTATATTGCCAAGATATGTGCAGGGAATGTGCTTAGAAGGACTTAGCAGAGGAGAAAAGCAAGTTTGACAGCCACAGTAAGTGACAGACTAATTCACCAGCACTCACGTCTTTGAAAAGCAGGTACTCCCACTGATGCACCTTTGAGTAAGAAAAACGACACGTGGGAGCGTTCCCAGGGTAGCTGTGTTTGACAGAGGGCGATATTCCAGTTTGGTTTGTACAGAGATCCTGCAGTGTGCAAATAAGTACAAAAGTATTTTGGTTGCAACTACAAACACAATAGTTGTAAGTGGAATTCGTCAGCCTACGGAGATAAAACAAAAGCTGGTAAAACGGGAGGACGGCTTTGCTGTTGTACGTGGAATTTGGAGGGCATCATAAACACAACTCTACTCCAGACCTCTTTCTTACTTACCTAATTGTATCACAATTGCTGCTATTGTAAATGTACATGAATAGACAAAGAGTGTCAAGAATTTTTATGATAAAACCCCCACACAATCTTTTTTATATTTATATTAAAATGTGTATTCTGCAAACAGGCTAATAATTACAGCTTTATACGTGTATCATTTTGTAGCATTTGTTATTACGAAAGACAACCAAACCCAATACTTCAGTGCCTTGCGTATTTTAGACAGTTCAGCATATTAACTGGGGAAAAAAAGTAAAGCCTTAAGTCACAAGTGCCCCCAGAATCATTTGTAGATTGTACTCCACTGGTTTTAACAAAGCTGTGTATCATTGTTAGGGTTCCCTTCAGTTAGAATACATACATCCACAAGTTGTGGAGCTAACTGAAACCTGACAACCACTGAATTTTTTACAGCATGCATGCCTTGAATTTGTAACACATTGGAATTTCTTTCAAATGCATTATTTCAAGTGACCTTTGATTTATATATTCATACCTATTTTAACAGAAATCTCAATACCTGTCAAAAATATATAACATTTTTTTAAAAAGCCAGTAACTGATGCTTAAGTATTTGGGGATTAAATTTACACTATTTTCAGATTGTCACTATAATACTTTTCCTTAGACCCATAAAATCTTTGTTGTGTTACAGAAAGTCTTCACCAATTATGTTCCAAGCATGGCCTTCTAGCATACAAACGAACTTGGTAATTCTGTCTTTGAGGTTTTCATCACTTCAGACCATTAACAAATTTCTGGTCTTGGAACTGCAATGTTTCTTTATGTTAACAAAACCAAAGTCTTGTTTGAAGTAACTGGTATTTTGTATAAATATCTCTCCAGATAACAGACTCTGCATTTGTACTATAGATTATGTGGATTTTGTTTTATAATAAATACTTTTAAAAGATTTGATTAGCAGCCCTTTTTATGAGCGAAGCTCTTTCATCACCTACAGTAGAGACAACCAGCCACTATCACAGGTGTTTTAGATCTTATTTAAGATATGGGTGGTGGTGCGGTCTCCTTGGTTTTAATTTTAAAATGTACAGTAAGAGAAGGAGGTGAAGAGGTTGATTGGAAAACTGATCGCCTTTAGAATTACAATTGTTAGCTAGCTAAAGAACTTGCCACAAGTTTGTCAGCATCATGACCTTATAAAAAATGTTACATTCCATGGGAGTCTCTGTTTTCCCCGGACCAGACCAGGTCTGTATTTCTTTTTTTTAATTGTATGATATCTTTTAAATTGATGCTGTAGGATGTCAAAGTAAATCTTTTAACTAATGACTTTTTTTTTTTATGGTGAGCATGCTTCAAAACTAGTTCCATTGAGTCTAGTGTGATCTGGATGCCTGCAGTCAATATTGGCGGTCTCAGATTTGTGAAATTTACCATCTTAACCGAAAGGTCAAAATAATCTTTAATTGAGATACCCTTTCTCCCGCATGCTGGTTAGATGAGGCTCAGAATGAAGGAAGTCTCTGAGCAGTCATCAGCAATCCTGGTGATGTCCAATTCTCTGGATTTTTTCAGGGTAGAAGAAAATACAGCACACAAACTCAGAGACATGCTTCTGTTCCCTACAAAGGTCTTTTAGATTTTGTATTGTACTGAACCAGAAAATGCTGACAAATTTTTCCTCTTAGCTACATTACCCTTACTAATAATGCTTCATATAAATGGACCCTAGACCAGCCGTCTGCTGACTGCCTAAGCCTAGTGATTTATTCCATCTCTATGATTGAGATCCGTATGTAGTTTAAGGAAAAAAACAAAGCATCTGGACTTCTGGTGCTGTGCACAGCCTGGAGCAGGCCATCCGTCATCCTATGTGTTAGAAAAGTTGGACCAGATTACCCAGCAGAAGAGAAAGGATTTTAGGATTTTGTATGGCATGAAGCAGAGCGGCCCCACTCTTCTTTCCAGAACTCCTGGCTATAGCTGGCCTTTCTCACCTGAGAGATGCACGAGGCCGTCATCTCTTCCCCTGTGAGAGGCCAGGGAATGGCGGTGCAGCCTTTTAGGTACCGCACGCTGCTGGGTGGAGGTACCACAAAGGAGACTGACCACAGCAGGCTGCCCCCATCCCTGCTAACAGCACAGAGCACTACGTACCATAACCGTTCTCCAAGGAGACCAGGTGGTTGCTGGGATTTGCTTGGAAAGCACAGATATGAAGAGGGCTGCTGTGCACAGCAGGCAATGCCGTTGTGGTTTTGGCAGTACAAAAGGGTCCCTGCCTATAATTAAGATTGGAAACAAAGCTAGCATTTGGGAAATGAAGACTTGATGAGCCAGGCTAATTGCTGGACTCTGAATATATTGCAGAAATGAGATGAGGCTAGTAACTGCAAAGGGTATTGCCAGATCAGCTGGCTAAGATCATAGCTGCAGTGAAAATCAGAATAAGCAGTTTACTTGGGTCTGCTCAGTCTGGGGTTTTTGTTGGGTTCCTCCAAGAATTGGAAGAGGGATGGCAGGGGCAGGATAAGGTCTTGAATTTCCTCTTGAAATTAGTGATTGGTTTCCTGTCTGTAATTACCATGAATAGTAGGCTTAAGGCTAGAGTTGGCTTTTGGGATAGGAAGATACCAACAGCTTACATAGATTCTGGACAACCTGCAAAGACAGGATCTGGGCTTGTCCTAATTGAGGCTAATGACTTCTGGTACAATTTCCTGAAGGGAGAGCTACTTTGGCAATATATCTGATTTAAGCAATAGCAAAAGCTTTAACAATCTATTACTTAGAGAGTGATGTTTGTTACTGAATTTTGCATGGCCTAGAAGCGTATGAGAAGGACTAATGAGAACAGAGCCAATGCTTTCTCTTATATTTTAATTTAGCTCATTAGGCTATCATTACAGGTTTGATTAGGGCTTAATTCTTAGACAATCTCTCTCTCTCTCATAGAGATCTGAATTCCTGCTGGGTTTTTGGGAAACAGATTTAGTCCTTACGTCCATTTTAGTTGTAGGCATTATACTCTACATAGGCAGTCACTAAAACTGACAAACATTCAAAATAGAGTTTGGAAATCTCAGACTCCAAAAGTTACAGACAGTTCTCACATTACACTCAGCCTACAGCATTAGAAACGTTGGTATCCTTAGCTTCTCTTTCCTGTTGTAGGTTACAGCACAAAAAGCCCGTGTCTTGGGAACAACAGGGTGGCAAGAGTTCCGTTGCTAGATTCCCTGGAGCTGAAGTTGTAGCTCATGTAGGTGAGACTGCCTTCAGCTTCTCTTGCACAGCAGGTGTCTACCCTTTTGCCTATAATTAGAGGGAAACGAGCATGTTTAGGGATCAAAATAATAAACCTGTTGTTTGATTCAGTAGGACCCTGGAGCCAGGAAGGGTGCTGACTGACAGTGGCAAGTAACTGGTCTCTCAAAGCTTTAGGTTCCCTAGTCCTACACTAACCTAAATGTTGAGAACTGATCATAACAACAAAAGAAAAGGAAAAAAAAAAGGAAAGAAAGAAAAGAAGAAAATAGCTCCCATTTAGTTCAATCCTTCTTTTGACCTCCGGATACGCTACAGGAGCTGGCAATAAACAGAAGCCCAGGTGTTTTGCATTTCTCAATTTGCAATTCTCAACTGAACACTCATCCAGCCCCTTACAGGAAGGCTGGTAAGGGATCCTGGCAGAGAGGTAAGCAACACATGGGCTCTACGCCTCATCCTCAGCCCCTTTTCTCTGCAGTTCTGGCAGGTGTATCCAGAAAATACTGAAGTAGAAAGTTAGGGAAGAGGTATGCAAGCATTCCAAGGATCTGTTTGTAACACAGTTCTACTCAGTTCCTGGAGAAGAACGTTTTCCATGTTTGTTCACATA
The DNA here is from genome assembly GCA_009806455.1 of Tetrax tetrax. Taxonomy (NCBI): domain Eukaryota; kingdom Metazoa; phylum Chordata; class Aves; order Otidiformes; family Otididae; genus Tetrax; species Tetrax tetrax. The sequence goes on along the minus strand of WHYT01017702.1, from coordinate 95,697 downwards.
CAGCATTCATCCTCTAGATAGAATTAAACAGGGTTAGGGAAAGTTCAAAGTTTGGGAATCCAAAATGTAGAAAGCATACTGCTGTGTCTGTACAGGATGAGGCAGTAGACTTCAAATGAAAGCTAGACTGAACGGGAACCCACTTCTCCTTACTAGTAGACCTGCTTGGAGGATCAGACCTGAAAAATCAGGAATTGGTGATGAGATTGAGAAATATGTGCATTCTGGAGCCCACTGTCCTGACTTGGGCTTTGTGAGACATAGTGTTCACTGGGACAAGTATTTTGTCTTTTATTTATAAGTGGGTATCTTTTTTCCAGCTACAACTTACAGCTAGGTTTTATGAATTGGGCACTTGAAGAGTCCAGTTTATTTCCAGATCCCACTGTGTTTCTAGAGATGCAGCCAACAAGGAAATGCTTAGAATCCCTCAGACCCACATCTTCAATCTTGCTCCAGAAGTGCTTCTGAGAGGTCAGGCACTGAAAAGACAGCAACAGATGTAGGGACAAAAGCTTCTCAGTCTTACAACAGAAGATTGGATTTCATTGCCGTAGCTTCAGTAACACTTACGACTGCAGTTAAGGTTGGGGAAGGAAGACTTGAAGAGGCAGAGGATGGCTTTCCAGCTTGCTCACAAAACAAAGGAGAGGGCAGGTGTCAAAGGGACAGCATCTTTTCTTCCAATTTTGCTAAAAGGCTATTTTTCCTCTGGCTAATAAAAATAAGCGACAGTCATTTTTAAAGGAATTTTCACTTCCTTCATATGTTCTGTGTCATTCAAAGTTGTTTGAAACACTTTGAATTACTTCTTTTGAAGATGGATTAGTGATTTTTTTTTTTTTTCTTTTATTAATTGGAGTGGTATGTTCTCTCCCACATTCTTATGTCAATTGCTTTTGGTTTTAAGAACCTGTTGAATTCTATTTATTAAGATTTACAAGCAGACAGGATTATTCTGTGGTATTTCCTTTGCAGAGGTGATATTGTGTGCCCTGTAATGTAAGAGATCAGACAATTCATACTTCCCTACCACATGCGTGAACAAAAACACAGAAACATCCATCTTCCAAAAATCAGTCTTGGGTATTTAGAAAGACTGAAATTCTTCAGTATTACCAACAATTTATCTCATTTAAGTGAAGCAGTTAAGTTACAATCAGCTTAAATTGTATATAACAACTGGCCTCTTGCCTTATTGATCCCATTTCTATCTTTGTTACAAAGCCAGTGTCTATCTGTGATGTTTACATAAATGCAAGTGAAGTGGCATTGAAATTCAGTGTGTCTGGCAAGCTTTGACAGAGTGATACTGAGTTCTGCGTATTAAATATCACCTGTTTTCCAAATATCTCAGTGCATCTCTTATTTGGTAGAAAATAGATTAAGGATTTATTAGCATAATTAGTTTCTGTTAGTTTGTAACTGTGGAGTAAGGAAGAATTGATTGTAGAACAAAGCTTAGGGAGAAGACATAAATCAAAAAGGATAAGGAAAGAGCTGGGGTGTCCCTAAGATAGGTTCCTCAAAGACCAGTCAGGTGGGTCAACAGGCTGGAGAGAGCAGACAATCCCCCAAGATACGCAGATGACATCCATCTGAGATCAAAGCCTGCAGTGTTGGCAGAATTGTTCTGCTAAAACAGACACAACTTCTCCCATTTCAAAGACTGGGATCACACAGCCAAAATACTTACGTAAATCTGCTTACAAGCATGTACCTTTTTAGATAATAATGTCAGCAGTTGCATGTATTTAGATAGTGAGCTTCTTCACAGAGCGATTTCTTCTTCTTCCTCTTCTTCTTGACCACTCACAAATCAACATTATTCTGTAATAAAAATAGCTCGTACCCTCTCACAAGTTAATAGTTCTAACAATAAGAGATGTGTTTGTAAAGTCTCTGGGTGTACTCCAATATTTGGAGTACACAAAATATTTCAAAGCAATATTTGGAGTTACAGAGAGGAAAATCTGGATTTGGATTTCAAAAATCTCTAACATCATAGTATACGAAACCTATGCTTGGAGACAGAAAAGTCATTTAAAAGGCTGGGGAGAGGGATGAAACATGTGAGAAGGAAAGAACAGATTTTTTAACAAAAATCAAGTTACAGGGATCAAAAGGGAAAAAAAAGGTCAGAAATCTACAACCAACTGCCCATGGCCCAAATGTGGGAGTTCAGCAGGTGTAGGGCTGGCCTGTGCCACGTACAGATGTACAGAGGTTCAATGATTTGCCCAAGACTGGGTAGAAGAGGGAGACCAGAAACAGAATACCATGTCCAGGATCTTCATGCAGAAAAAAAAGCTCTTTTCTCCTTTTGGTTAAAGGCTGTGTCAGCCATTTCATATTGACACAAGCAGCAGGGGTAAACTTGTGATCACCACAGAGGGTGTGGTCATCCTGGGTGTCCTCTGGTGGGATTTAAACCCCACAAGGGGTTCCAGGTGATCTTTGATAATGCTTCCAGTGTGGCTTTCAGTCTGGGTAAGGACAGTGGGAGGAAACTAGTTGTGTGAAGCTCCTAGGAGATGTCAATGCGGGTCAGTGGGAATCTTCCTGGAAAGCGGAAATTTTAGCAGTAAATTCTGTAAATCTTTAAACATCACAAGACATGGGAGGTTCGAAATACATCACCCCTTAAAGCCTCAGCTGCAGTGGGATGGAGACATTAAAGGTCAGTGCACAGCGTCTCTCTGGACTGGCTGTGACACCTGGTGGCATCTGTTGATGTTGTGGGATTTTTTTCTTCCTGAAGTTAGCAATTAGAATGAAGAATTTCCTCCCCCTCTTAGGGAAGTGTAGGAGCAATTTTTTTTTGTTTGTTTTCATTTCAGCTTTTCCATTTTGCTGCTCTCACTATCTGTAATCAAAGTTGCCAAGGGCAGCCAAGCCCTCTGCTCACTATCTGGCTGCTTAGTTACCTAAACAACAACAAAAGGAGTTAATGGCAGTTTAATTCCTCCTGCCAACCTTATGTGTGTCAACACTACTTAGGACAAACCAGTGGCACATTTCAGAGAGAAGAGACTGGTCTTCAAGTATTTGATACCATTTGCTAGCACTGCAAGCCAAGAGGCCTTGTGGCTTTCCTTCATTTTGTGATGGATCTGGATCTGTGACCTTACTGCACAGGTCACATCACTTCAGTGTTTCTGCTGGCCTTTCCTCCCTTCATCTGACACGGAGAGTAGAGACATGGGACTATCCATGCACAGAGCCTGGTCCCAGGGACCCTCCACTTCAAGCTCAAGGCCGCTGAAACAGATGCTGGCCCTTTCCTTACAGAGCTCTCCATCTGTGCCCCCCTCAGATGCAGCAGGATCCAGCTGGTGCAGGCAGGCTGGGCACCAAGGATGCACCTGCTCGAGGAAAAGCAGCACAGAGATGATTTGTGATGGTGCCTCTGCTGTCACGGTGCTAGAGTTCCAGGTGACTTCTATTAAAAAAAAACTGCAGTGACCTTGAAGATTCTAGGTTAAGTACGAGGAATAAACTGCCCTGCCCCCAGTGTAGCAGACAACTACTCATTTCAAGCGTTGCCCCCTCCCTTTAGGCTGGTAGGTTGAGTTGGGCATGTGGGCAGACTAATATGGGACAGTAGGAACAACAAATGTAAAGTTATCGGAGCTGACTCTCGACTCCTACTGCCTTTCTCGCGGTACTACTGGGCATTTTCTCTTGCTATTTCACTAGATCTAGCATTTACAGTGAGACATCCATGGCAAAAAGTGTAAATTAATACTTTAGAGCTTAGCACTAACCAAAGCCACAAGGCAGCACAGCCATCTGCTGGGAAGTCTTGCTCCCAAACTTCATTTTCCAAAGGAAACACAGTTCCAGAGCCGCCCTTTCCAACAGAGAATTACCCCGTCTCTCTCCGCCCCTTGCACCAGGTTTCACAGCGTAAACACTGATGGCAGGTGTAGCTTTTCTCAGAATGAGATTTCTGTTGTAGTGTAAAGCCCCACCACAGGAATCACTACATGGCAATAAACCTCGAGAGAGGTGATTCCCCCCCTCTACTCTGCCCTGGTGAGACCCCACCTGGAGTACTGTGTCCAGTTCTGGAGCCCCCAACATAAGAAGGACATAGACCAGTTGGAGAGGGTCCAGAGGAGGGCCACAAAGATGATCAGAGGGCTGGAGCACCTCTCCTATGAGGACAGGCTGAGAGAGTTGGGGCTGTTCAGCCTGGAGAAGAGAAGGCTCCAGGGAGACCTGATAGCGGCCTTCCAATACCTCAAGGGGGCCTACAGGAAAGATGGGGAGAGGCTGTTCAGTAGGGCCTGTTGTGATAGGACAAGGGGTAATGGGTTTAAATTAGAAGGAGGTAGGTT
>WHYT01017702.1:65015-81010 GCA_009806455.1 Tetrax tetrax | reverse complement strand
GCCCCATCCCTGGAAACGTTCAAGGCCAGGCTGGATGAGGCTCTGAGCAACCTGATCTGGTTGGAGATGTCCCTGCTTCTTGCAGGGGGGTTGGACTAGATGACCTTTGAAGGTCCCTTCCAACCCTAACCATTCTATGATTCTATGATTCTATGATAAACATTTCGCTGCTATTGCTAACTTTCCTCAGCCCTAGAAAATCTGTAACAGTAAAACCCCATTTCTTGCTGGTGGAAGCAGGCTCTCTGCCAGGCACCTTTATCAGTGTAGCTATAGCAGCAATTTGTTTAGCGCCTGACTTCAGCTTTCATATCGTGAGACTGAGTTTTTAGAATTAAGTTAATGAATCTATTTCCTGCATTTCCTTCTTTGGAGAGAAACATGGAAGGTATGAAAATCCAGATATGAGAATCAGGAAAACACAAATGTCCAGAAGGATCAAAGGATCTTTTAGGAAAAAAAAAAAGAGGCTGTCCTTGTACCCCGTGTTTGCAGAGACACCTGCACGGGGCGGGGGCACGGGGAGGATTTAGCACCGCCAGGAAGAAACAACACCGTAAAGGGAATCATCAGCACGTCTGTCTTTCCTGCGTTCTTCTCACCAGCCATAGGGTAAGTGCAGACACTTGGAGCTACTTTTGTTTGCAGACTGCGTGCCGTTTGATAGCGGGTGGAAATAATTGAGCTTGCATAGACCATTTGTTTTGTTTGTCTCTAAGGGGAAGTACGCCAGGGCCCGACCTGCCCGCGGGCAGCCTGGTCCTTTGGCCTGGAGCAGCCCACGTTTGGCTGTTCACTTCTAAGAGAAAGACACCCAGCAGTGATGTCGCTCTTGACTGGTGCTTGCTGTTTAAGCAGTTCTGACAACTGATCCTTTGGTGGTGTTGAAAACAGATATCTACCTGTCTATATGCGTATATACGCATTTGCTTCCCTGTCCCTCACTTCTGTACTGTCCACCATACATATACACGTAATATCTCTACATATATTAGATTTCTCTAGATATATATTTATAATTTCTACATACACTTAAATAGGAGTGCTTGGGAACCCTGGGGAGTTAGCTAACTCTCCTTGACTCTGTCCGATTCAAATCAACTCCTGCTTATAGCCCAAGCCAAGCCAGATTCCGAGGCAGAAAATGTCCTTTATTCCCCCATCCATCACTTCTGTATTGTCCCTTTTTTTGAGCTTTGCACCATGCCACAGGCTTAAATGGCTTTCCTGAGCCTCCTGTCTTTTGTGAAGGCTTTGTGTATGGGGCAGATCAGACCCAGGGGACACAAGTATGATTCTGTGGGACCCAGGGCTGCTGCAGGAGCTGGCAGAGCTGGGGAGAGCCAGACTCAGGGCTGCTTGCTTGCAAACAGTCTGCCCAAGCAAAGCCTGCTCTAGACTGTGCGGTTTACCATGCAGTTGCGTGAGCCCAGAGTTTATTTCGACAAGAATGAGATCCAGTTTCTGGAGCTGCTTTGCTTCTCCTGTCCAGAGGGCAGGGATTTGCTTTGAGTGGCCTTTCTTTTCTAATTAATGAAATAACTGGAGACTTTCTCCTCCTCACACTGGAAATCAGGAGTTTGAAATGTCTATGAACTCACACTGTGCACAGAAGGTACATGGGGATGCAGCGTCCAACTCATTACTTAAATAAGAACACACAAGTAACTGGAGCCCAGTGTCTGCTCCTGGCCGCTATTGTTATTTCCTTCTGTACATTGTGTGGGCTTCCACCGTCAAACCTCACCAAAGGTCTAGAAAGCAACAGCAGTGCATCAGCAGGGGCAAATTCCAGTGGGAAAATGGGTGTATTCTCACGCCATCCCAGAAGCTGAAGTGCCTGAGCACCTTCCTCTGGGCTGCTGCAAGGGGAACCGCCACCCTTCCCCTCCTGCTGGCCCATCACTAGCAAGAGGAGGCAGCACTGCCCAGCCAGATCGACCTTTTCAGTGGCAGCTTGAATTTATGATGAAAATAATCGTGAAAGGGCATCTCTACCACGTTCTTTATTCCCCAGTCCCTGTGCATCTTCCCCTTCCCCGAGCCTGACAGAGCCCTTGCATTCTTGATGCACACATGCCACCTGCTGTTTGCCAGAAGAGAGGCATTGCACAGTCAAAGCCGGTGCGTAAATTATCCAAACCAGAAGCAGATTTGCGTTGTAAAATCAGCCAGAGGACCTGCGCAGCACAGGTTAGAGTCTGCCCTCCGCCACCGTGCAAGGATGGCCCTGCCAGCACCGCGCTCTTGAACCGCACACCCGCAAGGGCCGTGGAGCAGCAAGGCCGGGGCCTGGACAGCCTCACCGGCCGCCACCCGGGGCCAAGGCACACCGCCGGCTAACCGGGCAGCGGAACGCCAGCAAACACCGTTGCCGCTGCCCAGGGTTTCTGGCACAGGGCTGGAAGGAGCTGGCAGGGACAGGACAAAGGGGTGTTGAAGCAGATGGCAAGGCAACGCTCGAGGGCTGCTTCCTAAGAGCGGTGATAGCAGAGGAGGCCTCTGGGAGGAAGCAGTGCCTCTGTAAGAGGGAAAATTCAGAACGGGGAGATTTGGTAACATGCTTTAACTTTTTTGTCAGCCCCGAAGCAGCCAGGCAGTTGGACTAGATGATCGTTGTAGGTCGCATCCAACTGAACTATTCTGTTCATGAGAAGCAGGATTAACATTTGATTTTAACCCTATGGGTGCTGCTGACCACGCTGCCGCTGGGCAAACGCAGCGTCCCGGTTCGGCATGGGGAACGCTGCCTGGGCGGCTTGTGGGGAGGGAAGTCGCTCTCAACGCTGGGCCCAGGAACCTCCGCTCAGGCAGAGGCTGTCTCGGGGTGTGGGGGCTTATCTGAACCAGGGAAGGAAACCCCTTCCCTCGCGCCCGGGCTGCAGACGACTGTGTGGCCCTCTCCTGTTCCCCACCACCTCTCCTAACAGGCAGCAGCCTTGGCGCGGGGGCCCAGGTGGTGAGGGAGGGAGGGAGCAGCGAGGGGCTCCCAGCAGTGCTCTCCCCGTGCGTGGAAAGCCAGGCGTGCCCCACGGCTCCCACCTCGTCACCCCAGCCCCGCCATTGCTCCCTGCTGAGCCCAGGAAGGGACCGGCAGCTGCTGATGGACTGGATCCAGATTCCCCAGGAAACACGTCCAGCCAGCTGCAGGGCTGGCAGCAGGAGGCCTGGCTGGGTCACTGAGATGTGAGGGGAAGGTGGGGTACCCCAGCTGGTACCCAGGCCTGGAGAGCTTTGGGGATGCTACTGGGATCAGCTTCTGTGGCAGACCTGCAACCCTCTTCGATGTCATGTGTGCACCCTCGCTTCAGCACTGCCTCCTGCATTGTCTGTCTCTGCGGAGGGGTCCCCCAGTCCTACAGCAGTCTGCAGGACACCCACAGCCCCCTGGAAGGGCTGGTGGATGGCAGATGCTCTGCAGTGAGGGAGGGAGAAAACAAGGGGTTAAAGGACGGAGGCAGGGATGGGCTACAGTTAGCAGATGTCCAGGGCTGAAAAGTAGGTCACCTATTTCTGCCTGGGGGGGGAGGATTTGAAAATCGACACTACATCAATGCACAAAGCCAAGTAATACAGCAAGGAATAAAACTGAGCCTTGGAAGCCTGACAGAAATCCTCCAGCTATACATGGCTCCCCTAATACACCACACACAGCTATTAATTAAGATTGTGTAATTAAAAAACAAAAAGTATTTTTACATGCATATACATATATGCAATCACATAAGATGAGAGGCAGTGAAAAAAAAAAAAAAAGAGTGAAATAAAAAAAACCAAACCTCCAAAACCTACAAACCCAAGAAAAGCAGAAATTCTCTTATTACCTGTGTACAAGGCTTGGACAGATATGAAATTAATTCCAGGTTTTTCTCAGCAGCGTTAGGCACATTATTCAGGCCTAGATTCTCAAGGCTAAGTCCCAACTCCTGCTGATGCCTCTGTGCATCCCTGGGACACAGACACTTGCAAATACTTCTGAGGCTGTGGTGCTTGGTGTGCCTGTGTCTCTCAATCAATATAAAAAGGTTTAAATAGCGTCACCCAAGCAAGTCATGAGGTCTTGGCGAGGCATTTCCTATCTCAGATGTTGAAACTACGTGAGCAGTTAACTGCACTCATGTACACTTTTTAGGAACCCAGCCCCTTTATCTGGCACGCCTTGGGTTCACATACGTGTACCATGCTATGGGGGCAGCAGGTCAGCAGAGACGGGAAGAGAGGGAGATGAGGTACAGGTTAGGTGGGTTTCTGTGGCCAGGTCAGGGTAGAGTCATTCACTAAGTATTCATAGTCTCCAATTTATTCAGAAAAAATAAATTTGAGGACAAATTCTGATTGACCTAAAAAGCAGCCTGCAGCACATACTAATCGCTCCATTGTCACCAAAGGATGAGAGGTATTTGACTCACTGCAACACAAAAGATCTTTCAGGTGGAAAAGAAATGGACTCATTACTTTGTACAATTTGTTCAGAAAACAGAATATTTCTTAACTTCCACAGATTTTTAAAAGCTATCTGGGCATTAATGAGAAACTTCCGAAACATCTTAAATGCCACAGAAGACGTGGGCGAGTTTTTTATTTGTTTGGGAGTATCACAGATCAGTTATCGGGCACTCTTTAGAGCTCTCTGTTACAGGATGTTCCAAGCACAATTTCAAAACTCTTATCCATTGGTGTCCCCTTATTTCTTTCACACCAATAGCCAACTTACTCTTGGGAAAGAAGCTGGCACATGAAATCCTCAAGAATAAGGGTGGACAATCACAGCACAATCAGCTACCTAAAGCCCAGACTGGGGAGGCAGGGGGAGTGTTTCACATTTACTACAAGTCAAGCCCTTAGTGAGATCAGTTGAGTTTGGAGATATTTGTTCATGGAAGTCTCAAGCAGAGGCTGGAAAACTACTCCTCACATTCTGGTATCTGTCTTAATCCATCCCAGGGTTAGCTGAAGCTCTGTTCAGCCTGGATATGGCATCCTTTGTGTGCCTGTGCCTCCTTCCCAGCTTAAAAAAGGTTAAATAGCATTGCCCAAGTGGGTCAAGAGGTCTCTGCAAGGCATTTCCTATCTCAGAGGTGGGAACTCCCTGTACAGTTAACTGCAATCATCACTTGCACTTTTTAGGAGCCTAAGCCCTTTGGCTAGCACTCCTCATGTTTGCATGCACATACCCCACTATGAGGGCAGCAGGTTGGGAGAGATAGGAAGAGAAGGGGACTGAGATAAAGAAAGCGCCTTCATTTTCCTAGAAGTACTGTGAAGGTAATTTCTCCACCTTGTTTCTCCTGTGTTCATTTAGTCATCTTAGCTAGATGGACTAGCTGACCATAGCAGTTCTTTCTGCCCTTCAAACAGGTAAATATCTTCTCTTTCCTCTATTCCTCCCTACCCAGTGGAACAATGGGGTAAAACCAGAGTTTGGCTCTGTATTTCAAGGTTGCAGTACTTCAACTCTGTACAAGTTTCCATCTTGACCAAGATGGACACACCCTTTTCTGGGGTGGAATTGAAGGGGAAGAATAAGAAGGGAGAGGAAAGCATAAAGCAAAAATAAATTGCAACTGCTGCTTATGACATGCACCCAATTAGATGACTGTTCCCTGTGTTCACCCATTTGCCGGGGTAATCCAGCCTGTTTCTCTTTCAGCCCTGTGCTCCCGTTTCACAGACATGTGAGCTCAGTGTTACCAGGCGGCTCTGTCTTGGCTGATCGGAAATGACACGATATATGTGCTTTGCATGCTTGGAAAGCACCTTAATTTTCTAAGGAGAAGTACCATGCAGGTAATTTCTCTAACTTGCTTTTCCTCTGTTCTAGTTTAATCAGCTTAGCTATTAAAAGATAACATGGGTTTAGGACCATCATTAGCCTGGAGCGGTCATGTGGTTATGCTGGGTAATTAGCACTGCTGCTGAACTCGGTGTTAGTTACCTTCTTAATCGGTAACTACATAACCAAACCAGTACCCACCGCGCACCTAAAGAAGCAAAAGAAAAAGGAACACTCTCTCTCACTGAACTTAGTGTCAATTACTTGTTTAGCAGCTTTCTTCCCTTTTTTTTCTCTGGGATATTAGCATCTATATCCAAAGCATTTAACTGCTTGAAATGGGATTAAGACACTCCAGTCTAAAACTGCAATCCTGCAATCCTCCTGCTCAGCTGCTCTGTAAGCTTTAAGGTATCAAAAATCCCTGGGAGGGCTCTGAGAGGGCCAAGCAGCTCACATCTGAATCGTGGTGCAGAAACTGCGTATTGCTTGGCCTGCATCCCCAGGAGCTCAGCTTGGTCAGCTTCCCAAGTCCTAGGCGTGCTTCCAGGATACTGGACTCTTCACAACCCACAGTCCTTGGCTGTGTTTTCTTTTGAAGCACAGCCAGAGGGAAAAGAAATGGAGATGTGTGCTCCTTATATACAACAGTGTTGTTATGAGGCAGCAGGATACCAAGCTCCCATTCCCTCCTTTGCCCATGGAAAATTCAACCTGCACCTCTCCAGTGTACCTCTAATCACCAGATTATAAGCTCTCCTGGGGTGGGAATGTGCTGCCCACTCCCTGTCAGGCCAGTAGGACCAGCGAAAGAGGAGGGCTGCTGTAGTCCAGTCATCGAAGGCAACTTCTCTGTGTCTGCTCTGGGCCCTTCAAGTGTATTCTCTCTGCTGAGTGTTTTATAGATAGTTAATTAAGTTCTGCTCACCTTTATCCCTAGACTCAGGTTTTAGCCTCAAATGTTTGTTGGAAACTATATTTCATTATTTCTTCTGCTTACAGTACAACCTGTTGTATTATTAGAGCATAAATTGGTTCTGATGTTAATAACTGATGTAACCAGCTCTTCCCCTGTTCCCCATGATTTCCAGCTGACAGTAGTTTGTTTGGATGGGAGATAAACTGTAAACATCCAGCCATTTTATCTGGGACAAAAAACCACATTCATTGCTCAAGGGCACAAGGTCATTGCTCAAGGGAAATGGCTCTGACATATACATGGGGTCAGTAGTAGCACCAGGGAGCAATGTTCAGGATCATCACACTTCCATTTCTGCACCCATTTTACCATGTAATAAGGTACAAGGGGTCTCCAATAAACTATGCCAAGTTGCCCTGTGCTGCACAAACAGCTTTTGTCCATGCTCTGCCCAGTACGTCACTGTTTCTTCTGTTCTTTTAGAAAGTGGATGGGAAGAAATAATAAGGCATACTCAGCTAGATAATCATGTTTCTTAGTTGTGCAATACATGCAGGAAAGACCACAAATACATATACATATGTGGACATAACAAAGCATGGAAACACAAAGATACCTCAGAAAGCTCAAACCATTTAAAAGGACTGTATACTACACACTGGCAATAGGACAGGGTCAAACCTGACAAAAGTCTCCTCATAGCTCTTTACTGCAGTCAAATTCACTGCTCCTAGCACATTGTGCAGCTCTTAAACTTATCAGATAAAGGACATGGTCTCTGGTCCTCCAAAGGTTTTCTATGGGTGGATAAGACATACTGATACGTGCAGGTCTTCATCAACGGCAATGTAATTGCTGTCTGTCTGAGCACAGTTGGAGAAGTTGGGGAAACACAAGTTTAAAGAGCTCCCAGAACAGGAGTTGCTTGCCTCTGTAGAGATGACAATCCTGTTGTAGAGCTCAGTAGCTTTTCCTATATTCTTTCTTCACAATTAACGAATCTTTTATTTGCTTCCTCTCAAGGCAGACTTTCCTTTCCTACAGGGCTTACTGGAAGACTTTGATGCTAAAGCAGGGATATGTTTCTCCTGATACACTTGTGAATCTCTTTACACTTTCCTGTCAAAGCAACTCCGTTGATCACTGCAATGCTTTTTTTGTGAGAGAAGGCCAGCACCTTCTACTTCCTCATGTGCTGCTCATCTATGAGAAAGTTCAAATTCTACCCCCTCCATATGCAGTAAACTCCTCTTGATGACTTCAGAGCACTTGGAGCCTTAACTAGAATCTGCAGAATCTGCCTCAAACTCACGTATTCTCTCAATAAATCTCAGCTGTCAACTTTAGTGGGCCTTCAACAATTTCCAACTTTTCCATTTGCAAAATGTCCCAGAGAGAAGCATACATTCCTACTAGCCTTATGCAAGCAACAACCCTGTCCAGTCACATCCCAGACCCAAGGACCCTATAATTCCTGTAGGTTATTTCCTTTACAGCTTCCCTCCACACACATTAGCAGTCTCTTTATAATTAGGCCTCACTGCCACAGGAATCTCCTTACTGCTGTTCCCTTATTTGGTCCCCAAATCTGCCCTTCCTACCCTCAGACTGATCAACACCTCCTGCAGTAGCAGCAGCACAGAGCTCATGCTAGTGAGCCCAGTTGGGCGTACTGGTGATTTGCTCAGCGCTTTGCCCATTCAGCTGGCACACCTTGCCAGCCTCCAACACCCTCTGAGGAAATGCAAGAACCATCCTGCCAAGAGGGATGGGGTTGGCTAGCCAGGACAGCTGTCCTGTGGGGCCACCCCACTCCTCTGGCCACTCAGCAGGCTCACATAGCCCATCGGTCTGCATGCTGGGCACACACTCTGAGCCTTGCTGGCGGATCACCAAAGTTCTGTTTGCTTTTTGCTTCCAGGTGACGTGCCATGATAGCTAGGGCTGGGCAGGTGGGGGAAAATCCGTGAGGAGAGAGGAGCATGACCAGTACTGATATAAGCCCTCCCATGGTGATGGAATGGTGATGTCAGGTGAAAATCCCATGGATTGGTACCAAATCTTCCCTCCATGACTATGGTCTTTCCAGCAGGGCCACAGGAATGGTATGGAGGTCCCATCCTGCTACCCAGCTGCTCTGCCTTAGAAATGCTCAGAGGACTCAGAGGATCAGTGCTGGGAATGAGATTAGAAAACCGAATTTGAACATTTTGTTTCAACTAAATGGATTAACTTGTGGGTTTGGTACAGCCGAACTTCCACCTTCACCCTCAGAAGCATAACCATGAGGACATTGTTCAGAAATGCCCCTTCCCCCGCCTTAAAGCTACTTAGTTTTCACAATTTTAATAGGATGTTGAGCTAAATATTAAGTCATTAAAATTCTTGAAAGGGCTTTGTTGTCTCCTGAACTATGAGGGGGATAAAGGATTTTGTAAGGACTATGGTTAAATCAGAGGTGTTAGTGTCTCAGCTGACCTTACTCTACAAATATCCATTTAGTGTTAACACAGCTGAGGACTCTGGTGAAAGGAACCCAATTGTCCCACTCTTTCTAGGTCTGTTTCCTAAGTGTGACTTGTCAGTGCTCAGAAGAGCTAACTACAATCAGATTAAAACTGGTTTAGACTATGGCTTCATTTTATGCCTGAGGTGCTCACACAAATGACCAGGTGTCACCAGTGGAGAGGTTCAGCTCCAGACCTGTACGCAGGTGCTCCCATTGCCTTGGTGCTTCCCTGCTGCTGTGGGGAAACCCAACCCTGCAAGCTGGGCAAACTGGAAACAACTAACTAACCTACCCCTCAGCTAGGTATCCCTCTGTCCTGGAGCGGCAAAGGGAAGACAATATGTTGGTAGGGACGGGACCATGGTCATCCTGGCAAAGCTGAAGCAGAAGCCTGCCCCACATGCTCATGGTCTGACGTTCTGGTTATGCAGCAGCAGCTGGTGGTGAAATGCTGCTGAAAGGGTACAGTCCTGCCGCCCCTCCTCCCGTGTCATGTCTAGCAATTGCAGAGCCACGGGACGAGCTGGCTTGGCAGGCTATGCCGCTGCTTGGGAAGACAAGCTTGTTCCCCAAGGTGTGGCGGAGCTGCCGAGTCTCAGCAGCCCCCAGCAAACACTTCCTCTGGCACCCGCGCAGCGGGGTCCACCAGCCCCTACCAGCTTCAGGAGGTGGTAGCAGCTACGGCTGAGGGGTAATGGTGCCCAGTTAGGAAACACACTCAGCCCTGGTTGCTGGGGTGAGGGTGACTGAGCAGGCCGAACATTTTTTTATTTGCATACCACTTTGAATTGAGGAAGTGACTGACTCATGATTAGAGGAATCCATCAGAAGTGGCTGCCTCTGGAAATGCCCCAGGTGGCAGCGATCACGAAGTCAAGATACTGACATTTGCAATATCAGTAAAAAACTATCAAGCTTCAGGTCACAGACCATGCCTGTAAGTTCTCAGAGTTTACCTGCCAGCAATTAAATACCACAGCCACCCAGAGCAGGCTAGATTTTTTTTCTGACTTGCCTGTAATCTCAGGTATAGGAATGGTGTGGAGGCCTTCAGATTTGCACATAAATCTCAGTATTTTGCCTCTAGTTGAGCTTACTATGTGACATTGGGCAAGCCACATAACCTCCTCATTTCCCCCAACTGTTCAGTAGCACTTTGAGATCCTCTTTGTAGTCATAAAGTGTTTCTACCTTGAGGGAGTAGCACCCTAGCATTACCAACTTGCACGGTAATGGTAGTATCACCTGGATAGTTGCAGTTTTAAAAAGTAATTACACAAAATCAAGCTTTAGAATTATATTGACAGGAATGCAGTTCCAGTGATGAAAACTGAAAACAGCGCCTGGGATGTCCCAAACCTTTCCAGAATTGAGATGATGGTGACAAAGCCCTTGCAAATCAGACGTGTGCTAGTGCAAACATCATCCTGCCCCTTCTGAGTTGAGATCCATCCCTTACATCCAGGGAACATATGCTTAGGATACAGGATATGTCAACAGCAACACAGTTTAACACTACTTTGTTCTGAAGAGAGGCTTTATGCTTACAGAAACTACACTAGGTAGTTAATTATTTTACTGTAGTAGCTGTTCTACACTCAAATTATTAATCCCCTCTCCAGATACTGCCTCTGGTGCTTGCTAAAGGTTATAATCTCATGATCCTTTTAACAACCTAGTTGTTTGTCCTGAGAATGCCATTTAATGCTATACTCTCATTTATCCGTTATTTCAGCCCATAGACCATTCTTTCCTATCATCTCCCTGCTCACAGTTTCCAGAGCAATGCCTTTCCTACCGACTGTCATTGACAGCTGACAATGCAAACAGAACTGCCTCTATACGCTTCACATTGTGAAGTCTCCATTTGCTGTAGGCAGTGCAGGTACTCACCGCTAGAATACACAAGCGGTACGACATACAGAAAACAGACACAATGAAAGAAAAGAAAAAGGAGACAGGTAAAATAAATGTGGATCAAAAACAGTCTGGAGAGCTTTCTGGACTGAGCACCGTCTGAAATAATGGAAAAAGAAACAATGCCCCATTTCATGTTGATTGTTCAGAGGATAAACATTTTTTTGTACATTTCACTAAATAAATCTGCTTGCATGAAAAAGAAAACAAAAGCAGGCTCTCCACTCAGAGGCCTAACTGCGCAGCTCTGTGGATCAGCAAATACGTTTCATGTTGCTGCCTTTGTACCGTGTGTCTGTGACACATTAAGATCACATGCATCCATAATTGCTGCAGCTCTAGTAACTTATTCAGGCGGAATAAGACGATCACGTGTCTGAGCTGGCAGACAACAATCTCCTTCTAACGGAAGCAATCCACTGGGCCCAGGGCTTGGGGAGGGCTCCTCGGGACAGGGGTTTTGTGAAATAAGGATGTGCCATCGTATGCTGAAAAGTAAGGTGAGCAAGGGTGGCTCTTAGCAAGGTAAAGCGTGCTGTGACCCAATCCTTGGGAAAACCAGTAATGTCTACGGAAAGCACAGGAGCCAAAGCTTGGTCAACTGGTAGGAAAGACATAGGAAAAAAAAAAGAAAGCTGATACTGTGTCTATCCTTTTATGGAATGGGCCTTAGGAATCCAAACACCTGAGCAGCTTCCAAGAGTTTCTGCTGCGAAATGCCTGGACAAAGCACAAAGGCCAGGACATGTTAGGCTGTTTGCAGCTATTATAAATATAATGGCTGCCTTTCAGAAGCAAGCATCTTAGCATTTCTGCATTTAAAGTGATAAAAAACAGAGGAACCCCCCAGACCCTACACTTGCAGCCCAAGATTTGAGCCCATTTCTAGCCTGACTCACTGTTTCTTTCCTGACAGAGATGCCGCTTTCTACAGCAGCACCCTCAATATTTATGTCTTTTTTGCAATAATTTTGTAGTAATGGAAGCAGATCTGCTGAGCTGGTCATTGATTTGCAGTGAGATGTAAGTACGGCTGTACTGAGCTTAACTTTGTATGTCAGATGAGCATGTGAAAGATATGAAGATACATTATTCAAAGTGGAGTTGCTTTATCCTAGGTTGCCCAGAGTGGTGATTGATGCCCCATCCCTGGAAACATTCAAGGCCAGGTTGGACGGGGCTTTGAGCAACCTGATCTGGTTGGAGATGTCCCTGCTCCTTGCAGGGGGGTTGGACTAGATGGTCTTTCAAGGTTCCTTCCAACCCAAACCATTCTATGATTCTATAAATATTAAAAAAAAAAATCACCTCATGCATGATTCACAGTTACTTATTATAGAACAGAGCTCTGTGCTGCCATTCACAGAAAGCACGGGTTACCCTCATAACAGGCAAGGCAAACACTAGTGTGATGGAAAACTAGCTTTGCTGAGCGTGGACTGCACCGTGCTCCCTTCCGCTACTGCCTTACACACATCCATGAAGAGTGGCTAAGGCCATGCTGTCAGGGTGCCCTGACGGAATGAGCCTCTGAGAAAGGGAGTGTTTTACAAGTCCATGACGTCAACTGATAAGCAGAACAACAGGTTTTCCTGGCTCTGGTACAACATTGGGAAGAGACGTCAAGAAGACAGGAGGTGTGGGAGCTGGGACTTGCAGACAGGCTGTCTCCCTTTGCTCTAGGAGGTGACCCCCCTGTGCACCTTCATTCACAGATAGGCAGACATTTTATATACATAAGCATCATTGCCAGCTCTAAACTTAAAAAAAACCCCCAAACTAAACCAACAATAAAAATCGCAAACACACAAAATACAAAGGGCAGAACTGCCATGCCAGGTCAGGCATGGTGGCTCAGGCCCGGCAGAACTCACTTCAGTTGTGCCTTCCCTCCCAGGAAAAATGAGGTGGGTTTGGGGAGAGTGGACCAAAAACTGTCACAGGTGGCAACCAGGCCGGTACTGCCACCCCAGGGTGTAACCAGACAGCCTTGGCACCCCTCACCTTGCTCGTGCCACCTCCAATCGGTGTCTCCCCCCAGCTCTTCAAGAGCCACGCGCAGTGGAGACCAGTGGAAGCCAGTTAAAACCAGTCAAAAACACACTGAAACCAGGCAAAAGCCCACCAAAACCAGACAAAACCTGCTGAGACCATTCAACGTGGTTGCCTGATGGGGCTCTGCTGCCCACAGGCAAAGTGCTGGTGACCACAGGCGGGTGGCCTCCTCCGGGGACAGGGATGTCACCCTACCAGGGACATTTCAAAACCTGAGTGGAGAAGGGGCAGCAGCCAGAGGGGCCACTGCCATTTTGGGTGAAGGCAATTCAGGAGACTTTACAGGGACGACTGCAGGCATCCTGGCTGGCCAGGACTTGATCGTGCCTCTAAGACACAGGGCACGAAACATGACAAAATAGGCGGGTTTTTTGCCAGTTGTGGGGCACACAAGGCCACCTGTGTAGCCTTTGTCATCTGAGCTTTCAAGCAGAGGCCCTTGCTGGCAGGGTCTGGCCAGGCAGGTTTGGGAAGCTGAGCTGTCAGGGCTGGGGCTCAGTGCTTCCCCTGGTTTCCACACACGTTTATTTTGGCGCACTTCGGTTAAAATACACTGCCGGTTCTTAGGTGGGGCTGGCTGTCCCGCGGAAGCTGAGAAAAAAAAACAGAGCCCCTACTCGTGGAGAATGCGGGCATCGATCCCGCTACCTCTCGCATGCTAAGCGAGCGCTCTACCATTTGAGCTAATTCCCCTGCTCGCCAGCACCCTGCCCCCACCCTCTCCCCCCGGCACGCGCCGCTGGCTTGTTGTCAGGCGGTTTGGCGCCCGCGCCGCGCCCTGAGGGGCGGGGCCCCACGGGCTAGCCAATGACAAGCCGCAGGGGGTGAGGCTAGGGGTAAATCGCCACCATGGGCGCCCACCCCTCCCGCAGCGACATCCTGCCAGGTCTAAGTGCCTCGGCTCTGGATTGGGCGGAAAGGGTTTATTTTTAAAAGGAACTTCCTCTTTCTATTGGGCGAGAGAAACGCCTGTCAGGGTGACGTCTCCTTGTTGCTAAGTCGAGAAGGTGGGAAGCGAGAGGAACCCGCCCCATGCGCTGACTGGCTAAAAGGAAACGGAGGGCCCGCCCCCGTCCCCTTTCGGCCCTGTTACAGTCGCGTAACTGAGTGACTGACACCCGCCAGAATGCCAGTGAGAGGCCGAGCTCCGCACATCGCCCAATAGAAAGGCGCGAGCCAGGGAGGGGGATGGTGCCCGGGCGGTATGATTGGCAGGCGGGGCGGAGGGAGAGGAGGGCTCGCAGGAGCTGATATGTCCGCCATCTTGGAGCGTCGGTGATGGTGGCAAGCAGTAGCTTTCCCGCCTGAGCGGAGGCAGCCCGGGGCCTGTGGCGGGGGTACGCGCTTGCCGAGGTACGGGCGGGATAGCGGTGAGCTCTCCCTGCCGTCGCTTCAAGCGGGCCGGCGTTCCGGTGGCGGTTATTCGGCGGTGCGGGCCTGGCGCCTGCTCTTCTCCGCGCGGGGGGCTCCTCCGGACGCACCTCAGGCGCCGCCGGGCCGAGGCGCGGTGGGGCTGCTGGGGCCTGTCGTGTGCGGCGGCCCCTCGCACACGCACCACTGAGCCCGGGGCGCCCGGCTTGGGCGCGGCGGGCCACAGCGCGGCTGTGGGGCCTGGGCGCGGCGGGGAAGGCCCGGGCCGCGCTGGAGGGAGCCCTGCCTGCCCGCCGCTTCTTTCTTCCTGGGGCCGTGACGTTGGGTCGTTCAGCAACAACCCTGAAGCTTCTTCTTGATCCCCGTGGCGCTTTATCCCGGGTGGGGAGCCGGCCGGCAGCCCCGGAGGGGCGGGGACGCCGCGGCCGTTCCACGGCAGCTTTTGGGCGCGGAGTGTTGGCGGCCTGGCGCGGCGCGGCGCGGGTCGCAGCGCGGTTGGGGACGGTGGGCGGCGCGTTGTTCCCCGGTAGACCGGAGGAGCTCTAAACTGGGTGAAGTGTTTTGTCGAAAGTGGGGGCAGCTGTCTGCACTGCTCCCTCCCCCGGCAGTCGCTTGTGCTGTTGCTGTAACTTAAAGAACTTTATTTTGGCTTCACGGTTATCTCCCGGATAATAAAACAGATAAGCCTTGCTGATAGCTAATTTTGCATTCATTTTTATTCTTTGAAATCACTGCCTCAATATTCCTGTGAGGACTTTTTTTTGTGGTTTTTTTTTTTGTTTGTTTGTTTGTTAGGTGGGTTTTTTTTTTTTTTAGGGGGAGTCGTTTGTGGAGTTTTTGTTTTGTGTTTTTTAAACAAGGCAGCATCTTTCAATTAGAATTTTTTTTAAAAGCATAGCAGTGCTTGACTAAGCTTTAACTGCTGTTAAACACATTTGGCAAAAATCTGACTTTGAACCTGCCAGTTCTCTTGATTTTGTTTGCTTTAGTTGCTAAGAACCTCTTGAAGCACAAGAGGGAATTAGTGTTACGGTCTTGTGTGACATAAATACAACTGAGGCTAAAGATCATCTCTGTCAGGATAAATGTGATTTAAGTTAGAACAGTAAGATCCTTTGAATAGGTGTGTTGCAATTTTTAAAAAGTGCTTGGAGTGGACGACTACAGAAAACTTAGGAGTGGGTGGATAGCTTTAGGAAGTGTTCCGTGTGAGATGTTGACAACTTAAAAATGAAAGATTGTGTTAGCACTAGTGATATTACTTAGGCTTAAAATCTGCTTCAATGGGAAGAGTCTAAGTGTACTCTTAACAGTGTGGTGCATGTTTGGGTTGGTTTTGGTTTCAGGAGGGTGGGTTTTTCTAAGTTAGTTTTAAATTTCCAGGTAGTATCTAAAGTAGCTTATGAACTGTACAAATACATGTGTGCTTTTTTTTTTTTTTTTTTTTTTTT
>WHYT01017702.1:23050-52495 GCA_009806455.1 Tetrax tetrax | reverse complement strand
TATTTTTTTTTTTTTTTTTTTTTTTTTTTTTTTTTCTGGAATGCTGAAAGATGGGACATCTCCCTGTTTCAATATAAATTACTGCACTTATTTGAACTGCAATATGTATTTTCAGTACAACATATGTTCTAGTAAAAGTCTCTGATTACTTAGCCCTTTGTTATTTATTTGTGTTTTTGGTAATGAGACAGGGACTAGCCGTAGCTTGCAAGAGTCTTGATTATACAGAAGAGAACTACCTTTCAATTTATAACTTGTTAATGAGACTTGATGCAAATGGTATCCAGTCTACATTTTTTTTTTTGACAGTTGGTAGTTCTAAGTACTTGCTTAAGTTCAGTTAAGTGATTTATTTTCTCCATCTGTGATATTGCGAGAACATAGGTGATACTTACTTGCTTTCTGTGTGAAAAGCAGAATGCATATGCAGTATTGAATCCTGCACTTTCTGAGTTATTAAATAAATTTATCTTCTGATAGTACTAGAAGTTTTTATTTTGGCCAGAACTGCTGAAGAGGTCTGCTTACAATGAACTTAAGGAAAACAGAGAGTTAAAATGAGTGGTGTAGTTTAGAAATTCAGGAAGAGAGGCCTGTTTAACAGGAATGTCTTTAAGTAGGGTAGTGCATTATAACTTCTTTGCAAGTAAGTTACATTTATGTGCAAACTGCTAGGGCTGTCATATCTTTGGGTTCTTTTAGATATAAATCAACTAGCCATTATTATTCCCTTAGGGAATTAAAAATACTAAATAGTTTGTGTGTATCTTTGCAATACTGCCTGCAAACTGTTCACTCTACTTTTGTTGACTTGCTAAAGTGAAAAAAATGTGACTGTTTCTTTCAGAACTCTTCTCTCTTGCACTTAACAGAGGTGATGCTGTAGCCTATATAGCAATGGGAGAATCAGATGGTGTTCTAAGAGTGAAATTCAAGGGAATTAATAGAATGGAATCTGAATTTAGCAGTCTTAAAGCAGAAGATTATGCAGGTAGTTTTAGTATTAACAGATGGTTAGACAGTGAACTCTATTGTTACGGCTCAACAGCTTTCCTTCTCTACTCAGCTTAAGCCTGAAATGCATGTTCTATGAAATGCTAAAGATCTGGCTCAAAAACAGCCAATATGGGATTGAAACTGTCTGAAGGGAGAAATCCTTTGAAGAACTGTCTGATCCACTTTCTCTCCATTGATGTCCTCTTTTGTCCAAGTGCTTAAAAAACCTTGGAGTAGTTAGTTAACTGCAGTTAGTTAAGGTCACTTTGTATCAGTGTGTTGAAATAAGACGTTTTCTAGCTTCAGTTTTCCAGCATAGTACACATCTTCATAGCTAGGAGGCTTTCATATTAACTTCTCACATGTAAGTGGGTTAAGTTATGGCCTTTGGAAGTTGTGATGGAAACCATGGCTTTCCTGGTTGAGCAGATGAGGCACTAGTATGAACATAGCGGTCTGTTTCTGTAGTAAGATAGCATATTGTCTGCCTCATAGTAGCACTTTCATCTGTGACCCTTAAGACTGTTGTGTATTCTCTGTTATTTCGTATGCCAGGTTTAGGAACAGTGTGTTATCTCAAAGTAGACACCACATCCAAATTCTAGGAGGCTGGATGTCTGATTGGATTATCCTAAGAGCAAGATGTGCTGCCACTGTTTTTGACACATCTTTCACAATAAGAAAATAAGTAGGGATAAATAAGAAACGATATCTTGCTTGTCTCACCTTATTTTGTCAAGTTGGAGGAAGAGAGTGAAGAACTTGGGGGAAACTATTTAGTGATCACCTTTGATCCTCTTACTTTGAGGATGGGAGGCAAGCCTGAAAGATCAATCAGAAAATATGTAGAGAATATGAATGTGATGTTGAAAGTTTAGCATAGCATGTTTCATTGTGTTTGTGGTGTGTCAAGGTGCCAGCATCTGTTTTTGAAATCATATGCTACTAAGCAACTAAAGTAAAATGTTTTTCTACTTTTGGATATTATATGCAGCTCTATAGCTAGCTTGGGACAGTTTTCAGGAAATGGGGTAGACTGAATTAATAAGATTGGGAAGACATTTGGTATAAGCTGTTAACAGCTTGCTTGTTTATGGAATAGCTCTTCACACAATATTGGGGAAAAAAATCTGTTACTATAAAATACAAGACTTTTCATGTCCTTTGTTTATTTAATAACTTCCATAAAATGCCAAGAAGCATGTTTGAAGTGGTGTATGTGATGGGAGTGGGTGGTCATCCCCTAATCCTGTTAAATGGATGTATCTGTTCCTCTTCCATGGGACTTAAAAACTTGGAATACTCAGTGACAGAATCTGTGCAATATGTTGCATGCTAGCAGTGGAAAAGAATACCAACAGGACTTCAGCATACGACTGTATGAAACTGAAGCTGTGATGTATTCTACTGGAATGGTGATACGTGTTGTTAGGCGTGTTGGCAAAATGCCTAAGAGCACCTATAAAATTAATAGTAAGGATTTGGTTAAAGATGTGAAGGGAGGCAGAATTGAGTTTAAAAAAAAAAAAAAAGTATGTATGCAGAAGCAGAAAGTGCCCCATAGTGAGATTTGAGGGTTGGTTAGTTTCCTTAGAGGAAGTTTTGAGAACATTTCTATTTCATTTTGAATGAGGTGATTCCAAGCATTTATACACAGTCTCAGTTGAATATCTGCAAGGGGGTGGAGTACATGGCCTGGTGATCTCCATCCTGTGTCCACTGGACCTTCTGGAAAATGAGCACTCATAGACTATAGGCCACCTCTTGTCAATTGTGCTGAAAGATACTTTTAAACATGAAGAAAAATCTAAAACCTTATTATGCTGACCAAGCAGGTCCTGAGTGAGGCTTGTGAAAGGGCCATGTGATTTCTGGTTTGGTAACAAAACATGGTTGGGATTGTGTGATGGAAACTTCCAATTTTTTTTTCCTGTTAAAACTGGTGACTAGTTTCTGAGTTTATTAAATGTGTTCTAGAATGTAGCAATTTCAGTACTAAAAGCATTCTCACTGTTACTATGTATCAATGTCATGTAGTCGCTTCATGTGTATCAAGTGAATCCTAGGCCTCTGCTCCCTGCCATGCAGTGGCACAGTCCCCACTTTCAATGACCATAGGCAGACTTTCCGACTGGATACGAGTATGTGAAGTAAGATTGTATTGTGCAAATTCAACTTCTACTAGAGGCTATTGAATCTCATTATTTCCCAAACTAGTAGTGGGGAGACAGCTGCTTTCTGTGAACGTACATTATGCTCCTCTAGAAGAGCAAAGTGTAAGAGCCCAGGCCCTGGTTCGGTGATGCACGTTTGTCACTTGTAGTAGTAGTGTCCTAACTGATAGATTAATCAAAAGTAAGTTAATAACATTTCAAGTAGTGCTTTATACAGTGGCTATAGGCAGTGCTAGTATAGATGTGATTACTTTTGTTGTTCTTCTTGTACTGTAACTGGTTTGAGTTAGAGCAGAAAACAAGGAAGTAATAGACATTTCTAAAGGCTTAGCTTGCTACAAGTTGGTATTACTTCAGGGCTACTTGCATTGTGAAAGGAGTATCAGCCGCTACCTCCGCAGGGTGTATTTTTACATCTTTGTACCAGAGTAGTTACACAGTTAGTGTTTCTCATCTAGAAACTATAGAAATACAATGCTATTTGCTTTTATTTTCTGTAAGTGTAGTGCAAACCAAGTCTTATGGTTTGGGTTTACTTGTTTGTGGGGTTTTTTAACTAAGATTTACAGTAGAGCAAAAATAATAGGTAAAGTATTGGTGAAAAAACTCTTCTGTGAGATGCACTGTAACCTTACCTTTAAAGTAGACATAAGGCTCTCTTCATATTGTGTTCTTACTTACTGTGTACTACTTTGACCAATTTCCAGTGTAAAGAGCTCAGATGGAAACTTTGGGACTGGTTCAAACTACAGTAATTTACATTATTTCTTCTGTTACTGCCTTGACAGAGTTGGCAGATATCCAGGTATCTTTGGAAGCTAACTCTTCTAGAAAATAGTGGATGACATTTGAGAAGTTTAGCTGCTGTGACCAAACATCTTTGAAAAAGGTTGGAAAGTCTAGAAACTGCTAAAACAAAGCTGTAGTGGTGGCAGGAATAGACCCATTTCTGGGTAGGTGGGTTTCCTGCTGATACTATAAGTGGCTTGCATCTACAGGAAACAAACTTTAATTTCATGTTGATTTTTGGTCAGCATGCATTCCAGATGGAGTTCGATTTGAAAATTGCAACAGGATAGAGGTTGTATTCCTATCTTCCGTGTTTGTCGTCTTGTGTTCTTCCTGGCTGTTATGAAGGGAGGAGTTTGTCACAGCTTATGACAATTCTGAGGGCTGATAGCTTTTTGGTAAGTGATTTTTCCTGCCTGACAGTGACAAGTTTCATACAGTGACAGCTGTATTAGACTGAACTGGCTATGAAGTAGTCAGTTTTTCCTTTGGGCTGTGAGAAGAAAGCATTCATCAAAGGATTTTTCAGTGTGTACTTGATGCTGATGATGAGCTCTTTGTTACAGCTTCAAGCCACATTTAAGGGCAAAAAGATGTACGCTGAACACTGTATTCAGATGAAGTTTGTCTGATAAAGGGGGTGGTCAAGATAAGATTAGCAAGAAGTCTGCATTTCTTAAGGGTCAACATAAAAAAAAAAGTGTCTTTTCATGCTGCTTGCCTTTACTGTAGTGATTAGTGTGCTGTTTTCATTTTAACAAGTGGTTCTTCAAGGAAGGGAAAGGGAGGAACATGTGAAGGCAATGCAGCTAGAAATCCAGTACTTGATGAAAGATGATGTAAGACCTCTGCAGGTTGTAAGAAAAGATAATTGCTGTCATGGCTGTGAGTTGATAGTAGCATTCAGTGCTTAATTTTAGTTAACTATTAGATGCTTGTAAACTTTACAATTCCTTTTCATGTTACTGAGTCCCTCCTGTTGTTTTACCAGTGGTGTTATGGGATGTTGTTCCTCATTTAAAAAGGATCTACTTTGCCATCAGATTATGAGACCTGTATCTGTAATTCTGTAGCTTTATTGGTTTTCGGGCTAAGACTCTCTTCTAGAGTCACATAATCCAGATGCTCACAAATTTTGCTGTGAGACCAGTAATGTGTGACTGGAGACTGAACTTAGAACTTTACTCTTTCTCAACCCATTATAAATCATAGACTAGAAAAATCGTTTGAGTTGGGAGGGACCTTTAAAAGGCCATCTAGTCCAACCCCTTTGCTCAAACAGATCATGTCGCTCAGAGCCCTGTCCAGCCTCACCTTGAGTGTTTCCAGGGATGAGGGACCTGGAAGCATTCAAGGTAGACCACCTTTCTGGACAACCTGTTCCAGTGTTTCACCACCCTCATTGTAAAACTTTTTCCTTATCTAGCCTAGATCTACCTTCTTCTATATTAAACCCATGACCCCTTTTCCTGTCTATAGATGCTACTTAAAAGTCTGTCTCCATCTTTTGTAGAAGCCCCCTTTAAGTGTTGAACGGCTGCAGTAAGATCTCCCTGGAGCCTTCTCTTCTCCAGGCTGAACAGCCCCCGCTCACTCAGCCTGTCCTCACAGGAGAGGTGCTCCAGCCCTCTAACCATCTTCATGGCCTCCTCTGGACTCACTCCAACATGTAAAGGTCCATGTTCTTCTTATGTTGGGGGCTCCAGAACTGGACACAGTACTCCAGGTGGGGTCTCACCAGGGCAGAGTAGAGGGGCAGAATCACCTCCCTTGACCTGCTGGCCACGCTTCTTTTGATGCAGCCCAGTATGTGGTTGGTTTTCTGAGCTGCAAGCACACATTGCTGGCTCATGTTGAGCTTCTCATCCACCAATAGCCCCACGTACTTCTCCTCAGGGCTGCTCTCAGTCCATTCTCCAGGTCCAGAACCTTGCACTTCGCCTGGTTGAACTTCGTGAGGTTTGCACAGACCCACCTTTCCAGCCTGTCACGGTCTCTCTGGATGCTATCTTGTTTCTCCAGCATGTCAATGGCACCACAGAGCTTGGTGTCATCAGCAAACTTGCTGAGGGTGCGCTCTATCCCGCTGTCCATGTCACCAAGAAAGATGTTAAACAGCGCAGGTCCCAATACCAACCTTTGAGGAACACCGCTCGTCACAGGCATAGTCTTGGACATTGAGCCATTGACCACAATTCTTTGAGTGTGGCCATCCAGCCAGTTCCTTGTTCACCCAGTGGTCCATCCATCAAATCCGTGTCTCCAGTATAGAGAACAAGGGTGTTGTGCGGGACAGTGTCAAATGCTTTGCACAAGTCAAATGTTTGATTGCTTTTATTTCTCAGTAGTTGTGCCAGGTGCAGTTGTCTTATTAATAAAATTTAAATCATAGATGGGCACATACTTTTTTCTTCTGTGGTTGGCTGTTCCAGTATGCTCTCCCACTGTACTATAAGCATTATTTATTTATTTTGAGATACAGAAGAAAAAAAAAAAAGAAACTTGACATGGCTGAACTGGGCACACTGGTTTAATCCTCCCCTTCTCTGGACTTGGGAATTCTAAAGTTTAACTCGCACTCCTCAGAAAAATATGGTAGCTGTAAGGTTGGAGACTAGAACACAGTGAGGTTGCTTTTTTCTTCTCCCATGTTGAAGTTGTAGCCCCACGTGACCTAGGATGAAATTATTAGTAGATACAATAGAAAACTTGTAACTATTGTAACTAAATCAGTATCTGATTTTTTAAAAAAAATTATTGGTGTTAGTGAAGATTGTGAGTGTGAAGATTGAAGTCTTCTCTGGAAATGAGTTGGTAGCTATGATGTTGTATAGTGGAACTACTAAGCAGTAGAATGCAAGTAAAAATGATAAATATATTTTACCATTAGGTGAGTTTTTGTAGAGAAAAGTGATCTATTTTTTTTTTAATTATATGAAAAATGGCATTTAACAGCCAGTGAATCCATACCTCCAAAACTAAAAGCAACTGGTAATTGAAAATAAAGAAAGGAAAGTTGGAGTGGGAAAGATGAAACTGGGCTGGGTTTTTTTTTTTTAATTGCAGCTAAACAATCTATAAAATGGAATATATAGAATTTATGGAATAGTAATAAGGCTGACTTGACAAAATCTGTGTAGAACCTCAAATGTTATTTAAAAGAATATAAGACTTAAGTTGAGGTCTTAAGTAAATTGACTTCTAAGTTTCTGCTCAGCAGGATATTGCTTTTTAGGGCTATATCATGTAACACTGTTATAAATACTGTTTTAAGTTCTGAGCTAGCATTTTAAATGGGTTGCCTTCTTTCAAACTTTATTCTGCAAGTCCCTTGAGTAGGCATATGACACAGAAGTATCAATGCAGTTTTCAGTAACTTTGTTTTGCATTTGGATTAATTATAACATTGTTATTTCAGTAATGCCCAGTTAGTAAAGTAACACTTCTGGTGAGAGCTGAGCACTCTTCTTGCAATGGGAGAAAATTGTTGACAGATGTACTGGTAGCTAGAGAAGGAATGTGTAGGAAGGAATGGATGCTAAAAGTATTTTGGTGAATTATTGTGTTGCAGCCCTGTCTTGAAAGGGCTTGAAGAAAATGGGAGACAAAACACGGTTCCTTGAAACAAGAGTCATTCCAAACCAACATTTTATCCCTAAACTATGGTGTGTTGTTTGAATGGCTTTTTAAAACTCCTGATGCATGTGTATATTAGTGCACTTATGATATTGCACAGCTGATGATCACTTCAGTGTAAAGATCTAGAATATGAAAGTAATCTCCTTTTGAAAACAGTTTTATTAAGAAATGCTACTAAATTTTTGAGGTAAACTTGCCCTGTTGTTTGCCAGTTGCAACTATGATAGCATTTAGAAAGATTCTGTGTAGCAAATATACTCTTCTGATGCTCCAGAGAGAAGCACTGAAGTAGAACTTTTAAAAGGTTATTTTCAAGATTACAGAGAAAATAGAGTAGGTTTGGCATTTCTGTATAAAACTTTGGCTTTTTCTTTATAAGTAGTATGTGTGTTGCAGTTGGAAGAAAATGGCTTATTGTGTTAGGCAATCTTGATTTTTCTAGTATTATCCATCAAAATGAGAGTTCTAGAGGGAAGGCATACTTCTGTTCAGTGGAGACAACCAAGGCATCTGTGCCTGAAAATTGTGGTGTAATTGCAACGTGCATGGTTTGTAAAAGTACAGTGTGGTAAAACTCAGATTATTGGAGTGATTTGCTCCAAAATATAAATTGCATGGGGAGTGGGGGAAGAAGGAAGAAAGATAATACTAAGTTAATAGCCACTTCAGACTCTTATGCGTAATATGCCTTCTCAGTGATATTTCATTATATTGCTGGGTTTCTGATTTCTCTTCTAGAATTTACTTTTGCGTATACCCAAATAAAAATGATAGTAATTCATTAAACTTACGTAGCTGAGACTTGATGAAATCTCATTCAAAGCAATTTTTTTTCACTTTGTAAGATGAGTCTCTCAGAAAGGTAAAGCTTGTCATACCTCTATCTGTGGTTTCACTATATAGCGCAAAGCGCTCATTTTTAAAATAATATGGGGCAGGGGTCTTTTTAGCACTTTGTATTACAAAAAATGGTGGTAAAATACTTGTGGAGAATATTGAATCTCTGTTCAGTTGTCTTAATCTTTGAGTGATAAGGTAACCCAACTGTTTGTCATCCAGTGCTTACTTGACATTTCATATGTTTTAAAATATTTTTATCTTCCAACTGCCGAAATTCATCCTCAGGTTAGCTGCAGAGAAGGGAAAACAGTTGTATAGACTATTTTCTTTAATATGCAGAGTATGTTCTGTGGAGGAAAGGAGAGTATTCTTACTTGGTTAAAGATTCAACTAAAGCCGTAACCGACACTAAACTAGGGAGGATTCCAGATGACACCAAATCATTTGTCTAAATGCAGATACGAACATTTAGGTAAGCAAGTATGGTAAAGCAGCACCACTTCCCTTGTATCCAGGTGCTGCTACTTTATTTTATTTCTTTTGCTTGACACTGAAATAATTTTTCTACTGTTATCCTAGCAGTTGTATTGATAAACATGAAAATTTACAGATTGTAGAAATAAGTATAGATGAGACATAAGCTTTTTGCTAAGTGAAGCCAAATTAGTATTTTTCACAAGAATGAAATAAATCTTGGATTTCATTTAACATGCTTAAGTTAAAGATTAAAAGAAGAAATACCTTCAGTTTTTCTTTTCATGCTACTGGACCTGCGCACTCTTAGAGTGTTACAGATTCCAACTTTCAGTTTAAAAAGCAAAGCATATTTGTGATACTGTCATGTCATGGGAGTATTAGCCTGTGTGTGTGTGCAGGGTGGACCGACTAGTTCTGTTAATTTTTGCAGGATATGGTAGCACAGAAATCATAGAGAACGTATTTAGTGGCTCAGTTCTTGATACCCTAATTAAAAGGGCAGTCCCACCTGATGTAGTGAAAATATGCAGCTGTCAAAACTTATTTTAATAATTTTTCAAACCTTTGTATAAAGAAAAGCAGAAAGATTGCACGCAGCTTTTAACTAGTGCAGTTCAGGTAGCCTGCACTGAAAGTGCAGGTTACCTGAACAACAGGTCCAAGGAACCTTTAATGAAAGTGAAGAGGCAAGCAAGAAGCTTTGGATTTAATTTTGAAGTTGCTATCTTAATGCAAGAGTCTACTCTAATTCTGGTGTCAGCTTTAGCTGACTGGAGCTTCAGGAGGCGAAACATTGGCAGGCTTCCAGAGGCTACTGACTTCCACTTCTGAACTCTGAGTGATCTTCAGTACTCTTTTTAATGAGACTAAAATTTTGCATGAGAAAAAAAAAGCTCGTAGCAGACTTGAATGCACTGCCTATAAAGAAAAAACACTCTAGTGTCCTGATTAGAAGTTGTTGAAGTAAGCAGCTTTCTTCTACCTCCATGTATTTTCATGCACCTCAAAATTTGATTTGTGTCCAAGTTTCATGGTCTAATTAATGAGGTGAAAAGGAGGATGAACTTGTTTATCCGAACAATTAAAGGCTGTTCAGAGAAAATGAGTATGTTATGTGATACACTATGGTGCCTTGCTAGAAATGTGCAAGCCAGTTATGGCACACTAAACAAAACCGTATGCGTGCCAAGTAGACATTTGGATTCAAAAGCTCTGTGGCCCATTGGCATGCTGTTGTACTAAGGTTAATTAAGGGAAGTGAGAGACAGGGCTGAGTAGCTTTGGTACTGACCCAGCTGTATTGCCTTCTAGTAGCACTGCTCCTTTATCATATTATTGACAAATACTGGTAAGCTTTAAGCATGTTCAAACATCAGTCTTCTCATCTCTAGCCTGCTCTTTTTCAGCAGTGTCCCATCTAGTTTGGGCAGAGTAGGACAGATTGAGTGAAATGCTGAAAATTAAAGCTGTGGCTCAAGTCATGCACAGGACCAGTGCAACCATGGTAACTGTATCCATGTGATCTGATGGTAGTATCTTAGACTTGAAATAAAAAAACTGAAACCTACACCATTTTGAGAGTACTAACTGGAACAGAATAGAATATATGCTGAAGAAAAATGTCTACTAAAATTCATAGATCAAACCTTAAGGCTTGATCTATGGTTTAAGTTACAATAGGTTTTTCCTTAAATGTACAAACAAAGAAGTTTACTGCTGAAGCAGTCAGCTACCGTTACTAATTTTTCACATTTCCAGAGTAGCAGTACAGGAATTCAGGACTCATTTACACTCAAAGGTTATCAGGTGATTGAGACAATAGTAGAACTGATGCTGCATTGTCCAAATTCAACCTTACATGTCTTGTTTTTATTTATCATGAGATTCAGGAGAACTTTTGCTCTACAATCCTACAGCAGGCATAAGGAGGTAGAATTTGGGGAAAAGGTGGAAGAGACAAATCCTAGTTGCCCTGTCCCTCATTGTCTGTTCCTTATTCCTTAGCCATTGTGGCCGTGGTCATTGGCAGACCTTTTGAGCTCTTTCAGCATGTGGACTTCACAGAAAAACTACCCTTCTTCCACCAGCTGCATTTGTCACCTCTTTTTGACTCGGAAATTACTTGGCAGATGTTTTACCAGTTGGGGGGCAACAGAGGGAAACTGGACGGCAAGGGGTAGTGTGGAGCTTCTTTCCACAGCCACCTTAGCGTGCTGTAGCACTCCTGTCAAAGACTGGCTGGAATTTCAGTCCTGGTCCTTATTCTGAGTCTGGACGGTAACATTCCAAGAAATTCATGGTGGGGGACAACATCTTAAGACAAAGTTTCTTTTCTTTGAAGACCATCTGTTCAAGGCATTGCTTAAATAAAAGGTATTGGGAAGAAGCGTTCCTGATTAACTTCTGTAGTAAGCCCTAACACATGAATGTTCTAAGGAGGACACGTCGTTTTTCTTTTTCCCACCAGGCATTTGGAGAGGTGTGGTAAGAAACAATGATGAGTCGTAAGTGATGATTTCACAGTGCTCTGTGTTGAGCATTAACATTAAACAGTTTTGTATTGCTAGACTAACTTCACTGGGGAGCCTTTTGGGGCCAATAAGGCAGTGGAAAAAATGAAGGAAAAAAAAAAAAAATTAAGCAGTGTTGTATAAAAATGCTTGCACTTGTTCTGAGTAGGATATGGCCCAAAGAGGAAATAGAACTAAACCGTGCAATGGCTTATGCTTCCCATTATTAATTGCAGTCCAGTCACCTTTATTATTCCTGAAGAGACGCTGGTGGTGTGCCGGTGGTTTTGTCAAACTGGTTGCCATTGTGATGGAGGTATGTGGGCTACAAAATGAAACTGGAGTTTTTTTCCCCTGAGGTTTTTACATCACAAAAGACTAACCTTATATACAACTTTATTTCAGATATAACAGGTTATGTAAGTTACTCTTTTGAATCCATGAAATAAATTACTGTAAGAGCAGCACTATTCAGTAGCTTGCAATTGTTGCACTTTTTTTTTCCAGAATGCACAAATGATGCACTGATTTTTATAAGCAAAGAGACCTGCTTAGTTTCAATGTTTGGGCCAGCAGAGATGCATGGGAACAGTTTTAGAAGCAGACATGTCCCAGTCTGCGCAACATTAATAAAATTTGCTTTGTCCTGTTTATGGCAACTGGTTACATAGTGGTTAACTTCTCTGTATAAAAAAGTGTGAATAAAGTTTATCAGGTAATACTTTAGATCAGGCTTTACCATGCTGTTGCACTTCTCATGAAGCTGGATGCTACCTGGGATAGTTGTGCCTTGCATTATTTTTCAGGTGTATCAGGTAAACATACGAGCATGGATATGGTCTAGTGATGATGAGTTTTCATAGTTTTATGTTTGAATGCAATATGTATTTATGAAAATACTTCCCTCCTGCCTTTGCATGTTATTTTCAGGTTTAAATTTCTTATACCCTCCATTGTGGCCCCACTTCTGCCTAGCAGAAGTACCATGTTAATGTGGCTGAACTGTAGCTGGATGTGAGCTATTCCTGGAGATAGGAAAGCAAGATCTAAATAGACTTGAACCTCATCCTATCGGTTGATTATTTTTAAAAAAAATTGTTTTCCTGTGGTTTTGGTTTTTGGTTTTTTGTTTTTTGTTTTTTTTTTTTCCATCTGTACTGTGGTCCCTTTCAACACCTAATCTGCATTGCAGAGGGGAACAGTCTGAGCCAATAAACCATATGTACCACTGCATGAAAGTTATTCTTTAAACCAAACTCTACGCTTCTAGATTCTGAGGTGGACTGAAAAGTCCTGATTGACCAGAGCAGCTTTCAGGTGGAACACCCTTCCCAGGGTATGCTATAATACTTGCATTGTATCTTGTTAATTTTGATTACACTGGTGGGGTTTTTTTTTTATTTTCCTATATTGAATTCAGAAACTGACTGTTCTGGTGCTAAACAATAATATTTAGACACAGAAGTTTTAGTTTCAAACAGAAAGGGGAGTAGAGAAATATCAGAAGGATGCCCTTGTAAGGGGAGTAATAAGTTATTTTCATTTGGATAGTTTTAATGGCATTTGAAATCTCAGTGGACAGTATCTTAAGAATTTGTAAACTCTTCTGAAAGTTCGTTAAGCTAAGCAGGCTTCTTACTTTGCTCCCACATGATGTAATTGAGGAAGCGATGTTCTCTTTCTTCTTGGAGTTCTATTTTTGAACATGTTGTGCATTTGAAATGCAGAAATGATAACCGATAAACTTAAGTAAAGCAAGTGAAGTCCAGTAAGCTTGTTTACTTTTTCTGCTCTATTTAGTCACTTGAGTCACAAGGGATTGACAGATCTACTTGACATGTAGAACTGAAGGTCTAAGGATGAAAAACACATGTGACCTTTCAAAGTATTATGGTCAATGTATTACATAGACCTTCAGTTCATGTGTGTGTTGGTTACTAAAATAACCTTAGAGAAAGTTTTTAGTATTTGTGTACGTTAAGGTTTTTGAATATTTGTGCTGTTGTGAATATAATGCAAATGTGGTGGCTTTCAGTTCCAGAACAGTTGGAGATAACAAACAACGTATTTCAAGCCCCAAAACTTACTATCCCTAACAAAGCTAAGAAAAAACCACTTTTATTGGGTGATTGTTTAACTAGAATGCAAGAGTTTCTCTTAGTTAAAGAGGAATTTATTTGTAGTATGTATCTTTAGGTTTACAGAGGCTATCTATTAAAACATCTGCAAAGATCAAGAAACAGCTTTGAAAACAGTTTTTCTTTAATGTGGAAGATGTGAAGTTTAATAATTTTTTCTCTTTGGCAGAATACTTGAAATACTTTTGAGGTGTGTGGTTTGGTTTTGGGGGTTTTTTGGGTGTGATTTTTTTCTTTTTTTTTCTTTTTTTTTTTTTTTTTTTTTTTTTTAGCTGAAGGTGTATTTGTGACAAACTCTGATAGCAGAGCTTTTCAGCCAAATACTAGGTAGCTACCCTTCTTAGTTGCTAGTACTACTACTTTTTTTTTCTGTGAAAGATGTTACACATGTTCCCCCCAAAAAACCCAGAAGTCTTATCTTGCTTGATACCTGTGTTAAAAAGCAAAATCAAAAAGCCCTCTAACTGGTGGAAAGGCAAGGTGACGTTTTTTATAGTAAAAATCCAGCTACATCAGAAAGAAGCATCAACTGATAGGATGCTTTTTCTTGCCTATTTGGTGTTGGCCAAAGCAGAGGCAGGTAAGCATCACTCTGCAGCCAGTTTCGGATGTCTAGTTAAGCTATCTAATGTTACTTTGCTTTATGCTGAAAGAATTAAACTGTCAAAAGCAGAGGGTTTTTAATGCTGAATTTTAGGTGATGCAATGCTGTCCTAAGCCAGCTGGTTACTTTGTAAGTCTCTATGTGGACTGTATTGTTTTTTTCTAAGTTAAACTGATTTCAAATTGAAACTGAATTATTTATATAGGCTTATGTAAAAATAATTGGCATTATTAATGCTTGTACATTTGTTTCTGTGCAGGTTTGTGCATAGATCAGATGTTAATATAACAAGACAATAGTTGTGAAGATAGAAAAGACTGATGCAAAAAACTCTAGTAATGGGTATGTCAGATCTTCTAGATCTGAAGACATTACTTCATATGCAATTGCTAATAGCTTATAAAAAAAAAAGGAAAAAAGTCTGGGTTCATGTTAGATTCCGCAGTCAAGTGCAGATTATAAAGGCAGTTTTATTTCAGTGAGGCAATGAAGTTTCTTACTTTGTCTCCCAAAAGTAAAGGAGGATATTTCATTAAAGTTGGCTTAAAAACAAGTAAGTCTTTCAGATGACAAGCTGCTTTTGAATTTATTCTCAATGTACAGTGCACTGAACTGACACTTTTCTTCCTAGCAAGTTGTTTCCTCCTTCAGTTCATCTGTCTTATTCCCTGCAAAGCAATGCTTAGTATTCATGCAGTTGTTGAGGTATTGAGTAGAATCTGTTAACAGTATTAAATCATAAAATGTTTTTTTTGTCGTTGTAGGAAGAAATCTGCTTCATCTATTTAAAATCCTAATTCAGTCCTGCTAATCTGCTAATACTGTAGACTGAAAGATTTTTTGCTGTTGCCAGGATATCCTGTAATGGGCAAGGAGCCTGAAAGAATACAAATCGTTCTGTTTTTTTAACTTTTAAAAAATTTATCTTTAACAGGTAAGAAACTATTACATTTCACCTACAGCAGTAGATTTAGCTTCTGCATCTATAAAGCGTTATCCTAAATTTTAAGTGGTTCATGAATGCTTTAAGTTTTTCATGTCCTGCATGTCCACTAAAGGCTTATTTACCTGATTTCTGTAGGTTCACGTGTACCACCTTCTAAGCTGCTCTTCCTTCTGCAGTTCAGACTTCATAGCCATTCCTTCCCTTTCCTTGCAGTTTTTTTTCTGCCTACTTTCTAGCTGGCTGTTTCTAACTTATGTCCTTTAACCCGCCCTGCTGTTGCACTTTCTCTGCCTCGCTTTGGTCTTACAATGAGAATCAAGGGTCATCAAGACACACTGTTGTGGTTATTCTATTTGTTTTACAGGGAACATGTTTTAAAGTGTTTTGGTTTTGTGCCAGGAGGTGTATCTGCTGCCCAGCCTCCAATTCTTTGGAAGAGTTTCAAAGCAAATGTGTTAATGAACTGACATGTATTAGGTATGAATGATGTTTAGCACTATAGGTTATTATAATGAAGTATAGTAATACTGCCTTCTGCAATTGAATTTCTGGTACTAAACTGCATGCTTCAGTGTAAAATTGTCTTCTGGGTAGCAATGCATTGTTCAGCTCTTTTATAATATCGTGGAACTATCAGTTTTTCTCAGTACATAGATATCTTCATTTCTATTTTGAAGTTAATTGGGAAAAGTCAAAATAATGATGGATGTAGCTGACTTATGTGACCAATGAATATTTTAAATGTGTTTGACTGTTGAAGTGGAGTTACTAGAAAATGATTCATCTTTTCTGCTTGGGCGGGGGAGATCAGTGTCTAATTTGTAGTTATTGCAGGTAATTAAGATCTATGCTTATTAACACTTATTAACCCATGGTTTGAGATAGTGTAGGAATTTACAAGGATACACTTGTTGCTTGCTATAAAATTGCTCTTGTAACTTCATTGTGCGCTGTAGATTTCAGCTGATTTTTGTTATTTTGCTGGATGGTTATAACCTCTTGAATTTTGAGGAATTGGTGTCTTTCAGCAAATGTTAACTAGTTTGGACTCATTTACGTACTTCAGCACATCAAAAGCAAATGATTATTGGGGCATTCGCTCATATGGGGAGGAGGGTGTATTATCTATATTGTGTAAAAAAAAAAAAAAAATAAATATATATATTTATAGTTCTTATCTAGATAAAAGTGCAGCTACTGTGCATAAATAAGGGAGGCTAGTTTGATAAATAAGGGTAAAACTGACTTCACTTCTCAGTACTGTACTCCTGCAACCATAGCAGGCTCCCTCTTCCCTTGTCTGATAGGGGAGTGGAAGTCCCTACTTACTGGGTAATTTGCCTTCTCATTAGGAGGAGGTGGTGGCAGCTGTTAGAGGCAGTTATGAAAACTCCTGTGTCTTCATACAGTTTTGTGATGAGTTTCTCTCCCAGTCAAGAAAGGACTACCACATGGTGTTTTTTGATTGCATTTCACTCAAGGTTATGTAGTTAGCTGAGGAAGGTATGTGCTGTAATGGCTGGAAGGAATTATATCTGTAGTACAAGCTTAAATTGTACAATAGTCAATGAACATGCAGAAGTGTTTCTCTTGTAATCTGAAACGTTATTTGGTTACCCAAGAATTCTTGATGGTATTTGGAAGAAGGTGGGACATCCACCACCTCTCTGGGCAACCTGTTCCAATGTTCTACCACCCTCAGCATGAAAAATGTTTTCCTTATATCTAGTCTGAATCTACTCTTTTTTAATTTTAAACCATTACCCTTTGTCCTGTCACAACAGGCCCTATTAAAAAGTCTATCCCTGTCTTTCTTGCCTAAAGCCCCCTTTAGGTATTGAAAGGCTGCATTGAAGTCTCCCTGGAGCCTTCTCTTCTGTAGGGTGAACAACCCTAAGTCTCTCAGCCTGTCCTCATAGAAGAGGTGCTCCAGCCCTCTGATCATCTTCGTGGTCCTCCTCTTGGACTCTCTGCAACTGGTCAGTGTCCTTCTTATGTTGGGGGCTCCAGAGCTGGACACAGTACTCCAGGTTGGGTCTCATGAGAGTGGAGCAGAAGGTGGAGAATCACCTCCCTCGACCTGCTGGCCACGCTCCTTTTGATGCAGCCTGGGATACAGCTGGCTTTCAGGGCTGGGAGTGCACATTGCAGGCTCATGTTGAGCTTCTCATCCACCAGCAATCCCAAGTCCTTCTCCTCAGGGCTGCTCTCAATTACTTCATCCCTCAGACTGTATGGATACTATGGGTTGCCTTGACCCAGGTGCAGGACCTTGCACTTGGCCTTGTTGAACCTCACAAGGTTTACATGGTCCCACTTCTTGAGTTTGTCCAGGCCCCTCTGAATGGCATCCTGTCCCTCAGGCGTGTCAACTGCTCTACTCACCTTGGAGTCATTGCGAATTTGTTGAGGGTGTGCTAAATCAAACTGCCTATGTCATTGATGAAAATATTAAATAGTACTGGTTCCAGTATGGATGCCTTAGGGACACCGCTCATCACTGATGTCCCTCTGGACATTGAGCCGTTGACCACTACTCACTGGTTTCAACTGTCCAGCCAATTCCTTATGCACAAAACAATTAATCCATCAAATACTTATCTTTCCAATTTAGAGAGAAGGATGTTGAGGACTGTGTCAGAGACCTTACAGAAGTCCAGATAGATGACATCCATAGCTCTTCTCTTGTCTGCCAATGCAGTCAGTCCATCATGGGAGGCCACTAGGTTTGTCAGGCAAGACTTGCCCTTGGTGAAGCCATGCTTGGCTGTCTTGAATCATCTTCCTGTCCTTCATATACCTTAGCACAGCTTCTAGGAGGATTTTTTCCATGATCTTCCCAGGTGCAGAGGTGAGGCTGACAGGTGTCTTTCACTACATCAGGTTGCTCAAAGCCCCATCCAACCTGACCTTGAACTCTTCCAGGAATGGGCTATTCACAGCCTCTCTGGGCAGCCTGCTCCAGTGTCTCACCAGAGACAGTTCCCTCAACTTGCCATTGTGTGCTGTGTGGCCTGACCTCTTGCCATCTTGAAGGCCCTGGGCTGGGCACGCACCTCGTGTGTCACTGTCTTTTCTGGGGTGGGGAGACCATGAGGGGACAGAGGAGTCCAGATGCAGTCGGCAAAGTATAAAATAAGAGAGGAGGAAAGCATTTTACTGTTATGTTCTTGTTTTATTATTTTGGAGGTTTCTTAATTGTTTATTGCCCAACTTTGAAAAGAACTCCTGATAAAGCAGTTAGAAAGAACTTTAATGCTGCAGGCCAGCACTTCTTCTTGGCAGAATTGCAGTTGTCTTCTCTGAAGGAATCACTGCTCTAACTTCTTTGCTTGATCTGTTGCTATTCTTTGGGCACCATCATGGAGAGTCTGGCTTCATCTTCAACCACCCATTGGGCAGCCTTCTCGTCTTCAGACTGAAGAAATCCCATTTCCAGGCCCCAGGGACCTCAGTGGCCCTCTGAGGGACTCCTGCTGTCACCGCAGTGCAGCAGCCTTCTGGAAGCCTGGTCATCTCATCTCCTTTTCTTGGGGCTCAGGGCAGAGGAGATGGCACCCCTTCAGGAGGGGTGGGGGATGGGGAAAGAGAAGGGCTCACAGCACCTGTGGCAACCAACAAAATAATTGTTAATGCTGGGAGATGGAATGACTGAGCCTTCAGGACAGCCAGGTGCAGAGGCTGAGCCTCTCAACTAATGCCAGGTGCAGAGGGTGGGCTGATGGTAGGGCGCTGGCTGAGTGCTCCTGCAATGCTGTGTTGATGGTGTCATGGAGGGGAGCCCTGGCTTGGGGTAGTGATGCTGGAGATGGATCTACTTCCATCGGTGATTCTTGATCTTTGGGTGGGTCTACCACCACTCCATGGGCTACACACCATCAGCCACGTGGCCCTTGCTACCACTTGGCTGATGGTAACCTGCCTCTGATGTTGCATCCTCTTCCATGCTGTCTCCTGCAACCACTTATCTGCCTTCCCACACAAAAGTGGGCAGCCACTCACCTTGCTGCTGTGGGACCTCTTTATTCCAGTAATCCTTGAAATATGAGGGCCCCAAAGCTTGGTGAATGGTGCTCCGGCTGCTGGAGTCCCTGCATTTATAGGGCCCAGAACAAAAGGCGGTGAGGTGGCTCGTGACATTGGGAGAACACTGTGATGGTGATGCATGTGGCCAAATACAACTGTTCTGGGAGTTGAGGGGGCTGTGGCCTGAAAGATGCCCTTGTGTGGGAGAAGGAGGGGGACTGAGGGCCTCTTTCCTGAGGATTGCTCCCCTGTGCCATCCTGCTGCTCCTTGGGCTCAGGGACTGCCTTCTACCTCCCCTTGTGTACCTCGGCTCCAGCCCCCTCCCCATCCTGTGCCTGTGGTCCCCTGGGTGTGATGGTGGCAGCAATGTTGCAGGAGGGTCAGGGGTCCTCAGTGACCTCCCATGGACCTGGCTCCTTGCAAGCAGTGCAGCCCCCTGTGCCCAACAGTGAGAGGGAGTGAAGCATCCAGGCATTCCTCTGGCAGGAAAGGTAGGTGCAGCCAGCCTGCATGAGGTCTCCTAGCACTCCATAATTGATTGGTTTTGTTCCCTTTTAGTATCTTTTCTAGTTTACTGTGTCCTTTTGGAAATGTGAGGATTAGGATAGTGCACAGTATTTGAAATACGAGTGCAGTATGTATGGACTTGTTGAGGTAAAGGTGTTTGCAATTTAGTGTTCTATTTAATTCTTTTTAATTTCAAAGCATCTATTGGCTTCCTTCTCCACAGAGTTGCTTTGAAATTTCACTGGCTTATAATCATAACAATCTAATTGTTAGTGTAAGTAAGGGAGTATTTTTAAAAATGAATTTCTACTAGGGCTCACATTTGTGGCCTGAACAGGCTGTTGTGCACTAAGAG
This sequence comes from Tetrax tetrax, assembly GCA_009806455.1. NCBI lineage: Eukaryota > Metazoa > Chordata > Aves > Otidiformes > Otididae > Tetrax > Tetrax tetrax. Next base: position 32,493 of record WHYT01017702.1, on the reverse strand, counting down.
GCTGCTACATCTTACTTTGTATTCACATGAGTTTTTTTATTCTATGTCAAATAGATTTTACATTTTAAGAAATGTAGAAACTGTACCATGAAAACTCTCTTGTATTATTGCTTTTATTGTTATTATTGGATCTAATGTAAAGTAATGTGGTTAAATTTAGGCACTTGGAACAGTAACTTAAATCTCTTCTAGGTAATAACATTCACAACGAACCTCACTGCTTTAATTGAAAATAAATTTATTTTCAAATAGGTTATTGGGTAAGTATGGTCTCTATTGTATTATTTGAAGTATTTAAAAATAAAACTAAGGAATAGTTAAAAGCAGGGTTTTACGCTACTTAAAATCCATACTATTTTAATGGGATAGAAGATAAAGAATTCCTTATTTTTTCCCATAAACTCTCAATGCAAAAGAAGCAATATAAGTGTGTTGCTGCATATGAGAGATTCTTTCTTGCATTCATCAAATGGGAAAAGTGGGGAATTACGTTATGGCATAACTGTGTATTGCTATAAATTACCATTATTGCTATAAATTACATTATGGAAAAGAACTGTTTTGGTCCAAATATTCAAGCTAGAGTGCGAGTGTCATACTTTTTTGTATTGCTTTGTTCAAATTGCCCTCGATTCCAGACTAAATGCATAAGTGCTTGGTTTTCCCATTTAATATATTTATATATTTAAGATATTTAATGCTTTGAGGAATTGTGCCCCAGCCTGCAAAGGACAGGCAGTTGTAGATAGCAGGTTTACAAGAGGTGATGCCATGACTGAGTTAAATAGGCAGTTTAAAAAGTAGCCATCAGAGTGTCTTCTCTGTGTGTTGGGTGACTGGTAGTTCTGTTCAGCTCTAAAATTTTTTTCAGATATGCACTTGTTCTTAGCTTTTTTTTTGAACAGATGGTCCACTTCCAGTGTCAAAATAAGCACTCTATAAATGCTAATATGGTGTCTAATTATTGTCCATTGTTCGAAGAGAGGAAAAAACCTGGAAACTAAATATACCTAGGGACTAACCAATTGAGGTTATGTGAAACTGGCAGAGGGGCATGCTTAGCATTTTAAAGAAATCACTAAGTGCATTTAAAGGTCTTTGAAATGTTGGTAAATTCTCTTTTAATGATAAAAACATAAGAATTTGTCTTCATTGTTACTTTGTCCTTCACCAAACCTACCTACCTGTTTAGTTTTTAGAAGGCAATGGATTTTTTTTTTTGCCTTGGGAAGGCTTCTATCACTAGGAAATGTAAGACCCTGAAAGCCTGTGGTGACACCAAGGACTTTGGTGGCTGCTCTCCTTGCATCCAACAATTAAGTTGTCTGTTGCTAGTTGCTACACTGGAGTTGTAAAAAACTGTTTTGCTGGAGTAGGCTACATAATTTAGGATGTGTTTCAGTGATGGAAAAGCTTTGTGCAAAAGTAACCAGTATTTTTTTTTTTACCTGTGCACTTGAAGCCTATAATAAGAAAATATGATGCTACATAAAGAAAATACAGTTACATTCCGAATTTAGCTTTTATAATACAATACTTGTTTTTTCTCTCTATGTAGCATTTCTCAGACTTTCATGTATTACAGGGTCTTCAGCTTGACACTGATACGCTTTAAAAAAACAACCAAACAAAAAAAAACCAAACAAAACCCACAAAACAACCCCCCCCCAAAAAAAAAAACAAACCAAAAATGGTTCTCTAGTTTGAAAAACGAAACTGAGTATTGTTGTAAAATCTGTGAAGTTTCCTACAAGAAACCCTGTGTATATGTTTTTAACATCCATTTGTCAGATAAAGCAGCCTTCAGCTGGCTAGCTGAGGTCCTTTCAGTTTTCTTTGTGCACTGGTCTATAGATCCTCATATCTACTTGTAGTTACCAATACTCAACTGTTAGGTAGAAGTATGAGGTACCAAGTTGGAAGTAACTCCTTGCAAAGTATGTTTCTCATGCTTGTATTTACCGAAGTATGGTGCTTAAAAGCTTAACTTAAATGAGCAGCTTACTTAATAGTTTTCTTATTTACTGAAGAGACTTCTAGATGCTTTAAAGTAACAAGTCTGTTTTGTAAAAGGTTCGATATGTGAGACACTGTCCAAAACTAAACTATATCCTTGTCTGACTGGAATTCACATCTTTGTCCTGTAGCTTGAAAACAGGAATATCTGTATTCAGGACAGGTGTTTGATAGCTGTGTTGAGTGGAAGTTATGCAGAAACATACTGATACAACTGTTACCAACTTTTTATGATGGAGATGTGAATTAAGTATTTGGCCTCTAGAAAAAAAAAAAAAAACCACAACAAACTAGCTACTACTAAACAAAATACAGTGTGGTTTTTCTTCAGCTGTAGTAGGAGGAAGAGTTCAATTTTTCCTAGTCTGAAAGGATTACTTCTAAGCTTTGTTTCTTCCCTTTAGCAAACAATTCAGTTGAGAATTTGTTACCTATATCTCAGAGGAGGTGACAGGGCAGACTTTCTTCATTTTGGTGAACTGCTTTCTTTCCTTTCAGATTCAAGTCAGATGTTTACTATGTGGAATGTTATTTCAGCATTTATTCAGAGAAAAGTGTGTTAACAATATTAACTACAAAAACAAAACAACATTTTCCTTATGATCTTGAATTATTATAACTTGTACATCAGCAGGTTGATGTAAGCTTTCAGAAGTACTGTTTACATTAATTGGAAGTCTGTTGGTCTTGCTGGGAACTTTCAGAGACTATGGAAAGCTAAGCCAATTTACAAAAGACAAATATCTGCAGTAGCTTTACCATCTTCAACACAATTTTTGTTTCTACATCTGAGAGGTTTTAGTATTATCCTGGATTATTTTGCTTGTAGTATTTAATCCTGAGCATGTCTCCTGTTTGTCAGTCTTTTGCACCTTACATTGAATCCAAATGTTGTGATTTTTCTGCTCATATTTGCAGTGGAGTTGAATGTTAGGAGTAACACAACTCAATTGACTTGTGGAGTTTATAATAAATTTGCACATAGTGAATTTTGAGGAGCACTCCCAGTTTGTAAGGCCAAATTCTGACTCTGTAATGGGACTGAAATTTGAAAAAGCACGAAGATAATTCAAAACTTTAGGATTGGTAGGTTTGGGGAGTAAGGGTAGAACAGTAGGCTGTGGGAAGAACAACAATAACTTTTTGTTTTTTAAAACTTCCATTCAGAACTATGGCTGATTCTACATTATCATCAGTGATAAATCCGAAGAAAATTCTCTTCAGGGTTCCTGGACTTCCTCTTTGGCACATTTTATGTTGTTTATTTTTCCTTATTTCAAAGGACCTGGGCTCCTGTTGAAAAGTGATGGAGTAATCTCTGGCCGGCACCTGACATGTTGAGGGACCACCCCCTAAAAGAGCTTGCCTGGGAGACAGTTTGTGAAATAACGCAGTAACATGTTTGCAGTAGTATGCCTCTTTTTTTGTTGTTGCAATTCTCCATTGTTGAATTTCTCTTGAAATAAGTAACTGAGAAATACATTGAAGCTACTGAAATAAGCTTTAATCACTGCAGAGGGATTTACATCTGGAATTAGCATTAATAGTGGTTACTTGCAAAGATGCTACTCTTACTAATTGGGGCAAGGGGGGGATTTGATCTGCTTTCTGAAGACTTAAAAAAAAAAAAAAAGTCCCGTGACTTCAATAATGCACTAGTTTCACTTGCTTACAGTAAGTCTTTGCGTAGCCTGAATACCTACAAGTTAGTGTTTTTAATAACAATTTTGTGTAATTTGATTTAAGCTAATCTGTAAGATGAGGTGATTTGAACTGTGCTTGTAAGTTTATTAATACTTCTATTAGGATTTTTTTTCTGTTTTTTAACCACTTAATCCTTGCATGGGATCTCAGATGATTATAAGTACTGATACTGCTGTTGAAATTATCTGTACCTTTTCCTGATTAATTTTATTTGACTTCCATATCTTTAAACAGAAAGCTGTGTAATCTAAGGGCAGTTATGTATGCTTACAACTTCTGACAAAAGGCTAAGCAAAGTAAGGTGGTATTAAATGATCAGTGTGTAGTGGTTAAAGCAACAATGAAAACCCTAAAAGCAATTAAAACTTCTTCATAGTGATTATACCAGATTTCTCAATATTTAGGCCAAATACTGGAAGTCTTGCTAATGAAGAGAGTCATAAGGGCTTTCCAGGATCCTTGGGCTTGTATCTGTCTTCTAAACTGCTCAGCTACTAAGTTTGATACTTCACTGTTCTGCATAGCTGTAGTGTCTGTGCTGAATTCATTTTAGCTTGGAAATAAATGCCTAAAGCTGTCTACCTCTTAGTTTGTGTAAGATTTGGATATTTCTGTTTTAGTTTTTGAACATTTTTATAACAATATGTGACAGAACCATAGTTTGATTGTTGTCTTTAAGCTTGCTCCTGCATACAACCTGTAGCTTATGGAAGTCTTCTCGCTAAAGTCGTGCTATTCACCTACATTCTCTGGTAACTACATGTCCTTGCAGCTGCTAATGGTGCTAATGCACAGCAGTAATTAACATATTGAATTAATCCTTTGCGCTTGGAAGGCAGTTACTAAAGGAGCAAAAGGAGTGTTTCTTTCCTTATTTAAATGAGTACTGCTCAAAACCATGCTGCTTCCAATTGTAAGGAAAGAAAAGTTTCTCTTACTGTTCTGAAGTATCTGTAACATCTCTTTCAATCCACTTAAATTCTACATTCACTTAAGACCAGGTGATACTGTGTCAGAGATTAAATGTCATGAAAAGCTCTGTTTTAGAGAGGGGGGAGTGGAGCAAATGCTTATCTTGAGCTTAATGAGAGGTGAAAGCAGGAGATTATTTGATCTGTCATAGACTGAGGTATTTCTTTCTCATAGTACAGTTGTCTCAGTAGCAACTGCTTGCAATGTGTCTTAGAGCAACAGAATTAACGTGGAGGTGGCAAAGCGTTTTATAAGGAAAGGTTGTTGCTTATTGTATACATTTGTTATGGCCTTTTACAGTCTTTCAGTGGTTGGGGCTGCTGCCCTTTCACATGTATGTATGAGATATTTTATTGTCTTTTGTTCTTCCTCCTGTGTCAAGTTTGTGGAGGAAGGTACAGTGAGAGAGTATCTTCTCCCAGCTCTATTAATTATTGAACAAGTTGTTCTGAATCTGAGACTTGGTGCATAGATTTTAAAAACAAAGGTTGGGAAGAGTGAATTCGGTACATTGAAAATGGAAGTTACCCTTTTTTCTTTAATGCAGATTAGCATGTTCCTTTCATGTAAGTAAAACTCTCCCTAACTTTATCTTTGAATGTTAGAATATTGGCCATTGCTAAAGGTACAAAAATTACTACAGAGTATCCAGTCATCTTTAATCAAACTTGATTTTGTAGCTTTCGATCATTAGCATCTAATGTGTCTCACTAGAGTTCTAGAAAGTTTCTGTACATGCAGGTGCCTTTGGGGTTAGAAGCTATGAAATACTGTTATGAAGTGTTACTACAAATGCTGCTTAAGTAGATTTGTAAACTTAATGCTTTGTGTATATTATTCTTATCCAGACCAGCATGTTTTGGAAATTTGATCTCCATTCGTCATCCCACATAGATACACTTCTAGAGAGAGATGATGTAACACTGAAGGAATTGATGGATGAAGAGGATGTTCTACAAGAGTGCAAGGCTCAGAATCGCAAACTTATAGAGTTTCTGCTGAAGTCAGAATGTTTGGAAGACTTAGTTTCGTTTATTATCGAAGAGCCACCTCAAGACATGGATGAAAAAATTCGATATAAGTAAGAGAACTTTTGGGGATGGGGAAGACATGGGAAGGTGGAAAAGAGGAGTAATTTACTCCAGTTTATTTGATAGTGTGTTTTGAATCCCTTCATGCTTGTGTGTCGTACAATAGTGGTATACTTACAGTAAGCTTATTTTCAAGGAGCTTTGTAGACCTTTTAAATAAATCATTCTAATACTTGCATATTTTTCAAATGGAAGCCTCTTATCCATAAATGCTTCCAAAACCAATTGCTGTCTGAAGGAGGCTTACCAAAAAAAAAAAAAAATGGAACTCGCATGAAGAATCTTGTAGTTGTGATTATTAAGAAAATAGCTGACGGAAAAACCCTATTTGAGTAGTATAGTTAAGTGCTTAGCTTTGTTTTATTAATGATTAGTAAGATGTTTTGAAGATGCTTATTAGGAGGTCTGTAGCACTCCTTGGAAGAATGTTCTTAACATCTCATTGCTGGTGTTTCCCTTTGCAGAGCTAGAACTGTAAGAATTGGGTATGGCCATGACTTCAGCTAGTTTGCTGAGAAGATTCAAAGTCAATCTAGCAATTCGGATAAAAGCACTTCTGCCATTTTTGGCCTATTTTAGAGTTGTGTGTGCAGAAAGCTGCTTTTTTCTTAAAACAGTATGTAAAAAAAAAAATGAAATAAGCTACACTTAGTTGCAACACTTCACTGTTTCTGGTAAACTAAACCTCTTGTAAGTGTTTCTAGTAGAGTTTGAAATTAAAGCATCTTTCACTTAGAAACCTTAAGCTGCTGATGCTGTCAAAATTACCTTTAGTGTGTGTGGGTGATAGTACTGTGAAATGCAGGAAATTACTGGTCTTGGTTTAAGTAGTGTTCTGAACTGTACTTCTGACTGTCACAAAACAGTACTAGCTAGTTTTGAAGACTTTGTCAGACTAGTTTACTGAGTTTCTACATAATTTAGATTTATATAAAAATTATATATAAATTATATATAGTATATATATTAAATAAATAAAAAATCTTAAGCTATTATTTTTTACCTTTTTAATGTAATCCCTGTTATATTAGAAAGGGCCAGGACTGCTCCCTCCCCAGTATTGGTCCAGTACTATCAGTGTGCTTAACTTCTTGGTGACTAACTTTATTTTCAAAAAAGTAGCAGCTTCTGAAATGAGAGCTCATTACTTTAAGAGGTGTATTTAACAATAGAACAGATGGATTTAGCACTAGATCTTGAAATAAAAGCTTGCCCTTTCCTTTCCCCACTTCCCTAGTGTTGTCCTATCGCTACTGAAGAACAGAGTAGTTAATTTCTTAAATGAAATCAAATGGAAGAATGGAGCTTGTAGGCTGAATGTGCAATTATGTTACCTTGCAGTAGTTTGCTACTTTGGTTAGTGCAGACAAACCCTGCTTGAAAACTTAGTTAGAAGTCTTACCAGGTTCTGAATTGAGAGCTGAAAATATGAAAACGTTGACATGTAAGTGATGGATAATTTCTTTTCCTTTTCCAGATATCCAAATATATCGTGTGAGCTGCTTACATCAGATGTCTCACAAATCAATGATAGGCTGGGAGAAGAAGAATCCTTACTTATGAAACTGTACAGCTTCCTCTTAAATGAATCTCCTCTAAACCCTTTACTGGCCAGTTTCTTCAGCAAGGTGCTAAGTATTCTTATAAGCAGAAAACCAGAGCAGGTAAATATTTAAAAACTCTCCAGTTTAAGTGCTCTAACGAAGTTGTTGTACTCGGCAATGCTGCTTTAAAACTACACGCTTGACGGACAGCAGCGGAGTCAAAAAAAAAAAAAGAGCAGCATTCAGCTTCCATACTAGCTGAAGACACTAACTTTTTTATGGCGTGCACAGGATTAAAAAAATATCTGGATGAGCAAGATGTTTGATTCAGATTTGCCTGAGCTATTTGTGTAGTCGGTGTTGTGAGTGCTTACCTTTTGGCTTAGATCAGCTCAGTATTTTAAATGGTGATATTTGCATTAATTTCTGTTGGAGGTGAAGGTAAGTGAATTGAATCAGTGGGAGAGGTTCTGATTTGGTGGGAAGAATTGTTACAGAACAAGGCAAGAGATATTTGGAGTACTTGTTCAGAGATATTGTTGTCCTCTGTGTTCATGTGGATCAATACTGCAAACAGCTGCAATGACTGGCTCTTGCACCTGAGCAAATTAAGTTTGTGAATGTTTGTTCTGTATCTTTAGTTTGGCAAGCTCTGTATTTGTTTATATTATGTTACGGTTTTGCTGTGTTGAGCTTTGCTCACTAAGCAGAGGTGAGAGTAATTCATACCAAAAAGGAAAGCTGACTGCATTGGATTATAAGTAGTTTATGGTCAGCAAGTTGGGCTTGAGAGGAGACCCAAGACATTGCACATAGTGTGGATCTGTCCTGTACCACTTTTGCTACTCTATGGGTGTATTATTTTGTCTTGCCCTGCACTGCAAGCTTTAAGTGTCTAAAGTGTTTAAGAAGTTCTCATTTACTTTCTCCATTTGGTAGGAGAAACTAAAACTAGTTAGTGTAATTTACCGTGTAAAATACAGATAAGAAAATGTAAGCTTACTTCTTTTTGATTTCTAGATTGTGGATTTTTTAAAGAGGAAACATGATTTTGTAGACCTCATTATTAAGCACATAGGGACCTCTGCTATCATGGACTTGTTGCTCAGGCTACTGACTTGCATAGAACCTCCACAGCCCCGGCAAGAAGTGTTAAATGTAAGTGAAATGTCTCAAAGGATTTTTATCTGGCGTTGGAACTGTAACATGACTTATCTTCTCTGATTTTACTAAGTTTATTTCTTAAATGTGCTGAAACTAGATATGTGGAGGTTTTCTTTTGCTTGGAGCTGCCAGTACTTTTCCAGTGGATCTGCAGCACTGGTAGGGACTACTTAGAACCTGAGTGGCTGGTCTCTTCCCGTGGTTTTTAGTCTCTAACTCACAACTGCCAGATGCAGTTTAAAAAACTGCTTTGGACCTTACTGAAGACTTTTTTTGGCATCAGAAAGTTTATTTAAAAATTATTCCTAAGGCTTTCTTTTTTACAGTTGCTCAGAAACACTGATTTTTTTTTTTCCCTTTTTTTTTCTGAAGTATTGTTAGTCCTTTATTAGAAATATTGACAGTATGACTCGTGACAAACAACTTATTTTAATTTTTTTAATTTTAATTCATTCACTTGGATAACATTCTTACTAGTACCCAAAACACTTTTACAGTGGCTGAATGAGGAGAGAATTATCCAGCGACTTGTGGAAATTGTACACCCGTCTCAAGATGAAGATGTAAGTATTGGTCTGACGCTCTTCTGAGTCTATACATTCAGCATGTTGCTCTGCAACATAGTGTTAGGACTTTCAGTTGTGCTGCTTTCTACTTGCTTTTTTCAGTAAGCTGATTTCAGTATTTAAATGTCACTTGAGAGAGGATGTGTGGCTTTTTCTCCACCTCCCACCCCTCCACCGACCCCCACCTAAAGATCCAAGTCAAAGCCTTATGCATACTCAGTGTTGTTTGAAGATTCAGCTGTGATGTTTTGCCACCTTAGTACTGGAAATGGATTCTTACCTCATGGCTCAAGTTTTATTTTGTCTTGTTAAGGTTTATTTATGGCATAAAGCTATTGCCTGAAAGTTGATTTTGGGTGGGGTTTTTTGGGGGGGGGGGGGGGGGG
>WHYT01017702.1:9897-23030 GCA_009806455.1 Tetrax tetrax | reverse complement strand
GAGGTGTAGGGGAGACTTGTCAAAGTCGAAACTTTTTTTTTAAATGAAGAATTACAGTCCAGCATGTTATTACTCTTATAGTGAAAAGCTGTTTTCCTGTTTCAGAGGCATTCAAATGCATCACAGTCACTCTGTGAAATTATTCGTTTAAGCAGAGACCAGATGTTACAAGTACAGAACAGTTCAGAACCAGATCCACTGCTTGCAAGTCTAGAGAAGTAAGTTGATTTGCTGAATTTCTGATTTTTGTTTTCAGTTCATAAAAATCTTGGGTTTTAACTTTTGACCTTGAAATCCTTTAGAAGTGGCAATCTCTGCTTTTTAGGTGAATTTTCTTGGCTACCCATCATCTGTCTGTGTAATTTAGAATAACTCAGCAAGAACCCACCTGGAGACCTTCCTTGGGGTGAGGAGGGAGTGGGTTGTCTCATTAACCTTAGCAGTGCAGGATATATTTTAGTGGGATCAGACTTGTGGAGATCAGCTTGATACCGTGCAGAGTACAAATAGGAAACTTCAACTTTGATCTCTTATTTGTTTTAAGGTAATCTAAGTGTTTGCTTCTGCCAGAGAAGATTCTCCTGTATACCCTTCTTCCTTTTGCTGGTTATAGATCTGTGTTTGTATAGCTGTTATGGTAGGCTGAATCAGGTTTTTTGATCTCACTGAAAACTCCCTTTTTGAGGTGTTGGTTGTCAGATCAAAAAAATAGATCAATGGAAGGGATAGGAAAATGATTGGGACAGTGAGGATGGGAGTGATTGTCCTAGTGGTACCTGCTAGCTTGAAATAGCTACCTAGTGTTCTTTGTGTTGTCCCCTTATTACTTTCACATGGACAAATGGTAGCTACCTCTTAACAGGTGTATCCTGAAGTAGTGTTATATCTGATGCTAATGCTTTTCTTTTCAGACAAGAAATCATAGAGCAACTGCTGTCTAATATTTTTCATAAAGAAAAAAATGAATCTGCAATAGTCAGTGCAATCCAAATACTATTGACCTTACTTGAGACAAGACGACAGACGTAAGTATGCTTATTTTGCTTAAATTATGCCTGCATAATTTAAGTAAATGACTCTTCAGCAATAACAAGTGTCTTCCCTGTATTTGTGACTGAACCATTTTTGTGGCCTGTTGCAGCTGAAGAAGTAAAAGAGCAGACCAAGTGATTGTGGCTGGCATTACTGTGCTTTAACCAAATGACTGGTCTTTCTGCTGGGTTTTTTTTTTTTTTTTTTCCTAGAAGCTGGTTTAAGTGCCACCTGACAGATCAGACTAATCACATTTCATCCATTTGTTTCTGGATGCAAAAACTAGAGTAAATATGTGCAGTGAGCGGGTATTGATTTTTTTAGAAAGTTACTTGGAATTTTATTACAGTTTCACTTTGAGAAACCACTGAACAGATATCTGTGGTAGATTCAACTTGTTTATGTTGTTCAGGATAGATGAGTGAAGCTCTTTATTTGCCTCAAAAGAGGAAATAGAACAGCTGTAATGTTTGATCTCAAAGCCATGTTGGAGACTTTGATTTTTTTTCTTTTTTTGGAAAAATCTTGTTTAACCATTACTTCACACTTAACTTATATTCGTAACCTTATATTTTTACTTTCCTCTTCATTCTTTTCACATGCCTTCAGAACAATGACACTCTCAAAATTATACTTTCATATTGATTACAGATTTTGCTTGTGTGTATTTTAGATTTGAAGGGCATATAGAGATCTGTCCTCCAGGCATGAACAATTCAACGTACCCTGTCAACAAAAGTGTTTTAGAAGCCATAAAAGCACGACTTTCATCCTTCCATGAGCTCTTACTTGAGCCTCCAAAAGTAAGTGAAACCTTGTGTTACCAAATTGAAACAAGACAGTCACTGTGTGACTGTATTTTAACAGGTTATAATAACAAACAAAACCCAGTTTGACAACTTTCAGGCAAGTGCCCAGGCTCCTTCCCAGCCTGTCATGAGCTTTGCTGTTCATTATTTTGTCCCTGAGCCAATGTGTTATGCTAATTGATATGCTGTTCCAGCTTAAAGTTTGTTTAATTGACAGAATAGCTTCGAAGCAATTACTTATTTCTGAAAGTAATGAAAAGAGATTTGCTGTGTTTTCTCAAAGTGGGTCGTGTTTACTGCTTGGAAATACTATCTGGATAGGAGACATGGACCGTGGATGCTTTGATTGTGTGGAACTTTGGCATGGCCCACACGAAGCCTGCACAATTCCTCTAGACTTGCCCAGAACTCAAGTAGACCAGCTCTGTGGCCTGAACCCTGCATTCTAAGCGTGTTAAATTCTTTGGCCTTTTTAACTGATTTAAGCAACTTACCTGTGTCATGCTGTTGCAAAGATAAATGCAAGATGCAAGAGCATCCACTTATATTTTTTCCACTCAAATTTTCACTAGCAGAATTTCAGTTGGAGCACTGCACCCTGAACTGGGTGCCACAGTCCATCAGAGACCAAAGTAAAAATAAAGGCCAGAGGTGTATAAAATACTGGGGAGGGGCGGAGGAGGTGTCAAGCTAGTGTTAAAGTTTATTTTAGCCTGGAGAAGATGAGACCTCAACATTTCCAAATGCAGAAGTGGCAATAAAATGCTGAGAAATGCTCTTGTCTCTAATGCAACAACGTGGCAAGATGTAGGTCTATATTACAGTAAAAGCAAGGCCACTAAAAATACTTTAGTATTTTCTGATGGTTGGACATGCTAAGGGTTTAAATAAGTCATCCAGTAAAGTTATTGAATCTGTTGCTCATTTTGAGTACTAGTGAAATGAGCATCCTTAGATTTTTGTCTTATGTAAGGAATGGACTAAATGAACTAGCAGGATGTCAGTCATCTTTTTTCCTAATGCAAGGATGGCACTGGTCAGGCAAAAATGACAGCCAGTGTTACAGGAGGCAGTAGTTGTCTCCCTATCAAAATGTGTTTGTGCCTTAAAATAGGAAAACATCTTCATTATGAATTCCCCTGCTCATTGTGTATTGCTACTAGATTTTTAGTTCTTATGGTAGATAATACCAGACTCTTCTTATTGGCTGACACTTAGTTATGTGACAGCAGTTCTGGTTTGTTAACCAGTTAAATTTCGATGCAAGAACTATGTAGCTTATGATTGTAATACAGGGACCCATTAGTGCATGGAAAGAGGTTCTTGCTGTGTTGAAAGTAACTCCTTCAGAGTCTACAGGTGGAGCTTGTTTTGTGTATAATATTAGAATAAGACACTGGAGAAACTTGTTGCTTAATTAAATTATTTTCAAGTATATGAAGTTAGGGCTGTTGAGGCCTTATAATAAGAGACTTACAATCTACAGACTGTCCACCTAGCTGGTTTGTGCATATTGTAGCAATTTAGGCTATAGCTGTACATGGACTAATCAGTGAGAAGCATTTCCTAGGATGTATCTCCTAATTCCTTTCAAGGTTGGGTAGAATGCATATACTTTGAGATTCTGTCTGTAGTTAACAATTTTTACAATGTCATTAGTTTCATCTGGCTTTTTTTAGTGCTTCCTATCTATGGAATTAAAATAAACTAGTGTTCAGAACTAAAAATTGCTCTTTTGAAGGACGAAGGTAGGACTGTTGCTCAAGGACTGATTGTGTATGTTTTTAAGCACTACTTTATCATTGCACATAGTAATGATAATGAGCTGGGTTTTTTTCATTTTAATATTTTTAAGATATTTTAATGGGGTTTGTGTATGTACATTTTTCTTTCTCAGAAAAGTGTCATGAAGACAACCTGGGGTGTATTGGATCCACCTGTGGGAAACACACGTTTGAATGTGATTAGATTAATATCTAGCCTTTTACAGACAAATACAAGCAGTGTGAATCAGGAGCTTATAGAGCTTAACAGCATAGGAGTAATACTGGTAAGAACTTTATGCTGCCTTCTTTATTTTTTATGGATTGCTATTAAGATCTTGTCTGCTGCTTTTTCTGTTACTGCATCTAATTTGTAGTGTATTTTCCAGCCTAAATTTTCAGCCTGTTTGTGTTGTGTCTTCTGTGCACTGTTTAGGAACTTTTAATACTGGATTTTACTGTTAAATTAATTTGTCTGAAGTCAGCCTTTTCCTCTGATCACTTGAATGATTTTTATTCTCTGCACCTTCACGAAGTGGTTTTCTTAACAAGCTTATTTTTTCATCTGTGTTCTCCAGTTTTCAGCCATGTTCAAGGCTACCCTGCTGTTTTCATTCTTTTCTGAGCTTGTTCCCTCAAAGCCCCTTTTCCTCTCTTAATAATAACTTATATCTCAGCACTGTCCTATAAAGGAACGGTTATTCTTGGTTGTACATACTTAAATATCTGAAAGCAAGATGTTGCACAACAAACTGTCAGTTAACTCGCTACTTTTTGCTAAGGCAAAATGTGTACTTTGAGTACTTCCATACTTCAGCTATAGCAGGACATGTTCTTTGTGTTTAGGTTGACCAAAAAAACCTCATAAAGCTTTGAAAACATTTTCCTCTTAAACGTAGGAAAGAATATGGAGAACCAGCAACAACTGAAGGAACAGTGTATTGTTTCTCAACCTTAGTATTTGTCTGTGTCTTAGGTAACGTGTTTAGTAATCTTAAAGTGTATCTAGGTTATCTGAGCTAGTCTTCTGTAGTATGAGTAAGATGAGTAGATGGCAAGTTCAAAATGGGTAGATACGATTTGTGAGGAACCTCACTGAAGTGGGGAGCACATCATTAATGGTATTGTTAATGCTAGAAGGTTAAATGAACTCCAAAAAGAGAAACCTGTCAAGCTACTAAGGTCATAAATAACACTTCTGCTTCTGGGACTATGGGCTGCAGCTAGCAGAAAGAAAATAAGTGGGAAGAGTCATTCCTCCCTGGTTTTGTTCTCTGAAAGTGCATTACACGTTACCCCTGAGATAAATCCGTTACAGTTGAGTATGATAGTCCTTGGGTTCAGATAATAGCAAGCACAAGAATTAACTTTTCTGTAGGTCACAAATTTTCTCTTGCATTATAATACTTACTGTAAAAATTACTTAATTTCTTCAAATGTAGTCATTCAAATGACTTGTTGAGGTGAGACTGGTTATGTGTAATAAAAATACTTTGTTTTGTATAAACCTTGTTGAATTTGTTTTTCAGGACATGTTCTTTAAGTATACATGGAATAACTTTTTGCATACTCAAGTAGAAATTTGTATTGCATTGATTCTTGCAAGTCCTCTTGAAAGCACAGAAAATGGTGTAATTACAAATCAGGATTCCACTGGGGACAATCTCTTACTGAAACATGTAAGTTGTGGCTTTCTGGAAATCTCTTGAATTTTCCTGTCTCCAGGATACCGCATCAGTTACTCTTACATAAAATATACCCTAATTTTCCTTCATGTATAGAATGAGCAGAAATATCTTTTTTTTTTTTTTTTTCTTAAAATGTCATTTCAAAGTGTTAAACCTGAAAGTGCTATAGAGTAGATTTTGCTGCCCCAAAGTGAGCATGAGTGCAGAGCTGCAAGTACTTACTTTTCCTGAAGAAGTAGTTCCTCTTATTTTTAAGAACTAAAATTGCTATTTCAGTAGCTTTATACTACTATAACTCAGCACCTATAAGGAGAAGTATAATTAATATAGGTTTAGCTTTTAGGTTTCTGGTTGGGATCTGACTGCTACTTCCGAACTTAAACCCTTTAATGAAAGTATTTATCCCCAACTGAAATTAGTTTTTTTTTTTTTGTAAAACATCAGTATTTGTTAAAATCAACTGTAGAATGCATACAGGTGTTCCACTTTACTACTGCTAAGCATGTTTTGCTTTTCTGATAGCTCTTCCTTAAGTGCCAATTAATAGAACGAATACTTGAAGCATGGGAGATGAATGAGAAGAAACAGTGAGTAACCAGTTTTCTCATTCCCTGAAACTGTCTATGTAAGACTTGAATTGTGAAATGAATGTATGATCAATTCATAACTGATCTGGCCAGTTCTAAAGAGACTTCTATATTAACATTAAAGCTTTCTCTCATAATACTTTTTGGTAGCATTCTAATGCTTTTTCCATGACCATTTGAGAATACAATAGTCTATCATTCTTGCCACGTATAAGATATTACTATGATCTTTAAAGGCTACCCATCTTCAAGTACATAAATATATCACAACTTTTGAGAGGACAGGAAATACTTTTCTTCAGTAAGCAATTGAAAATTGTTTATAAACACATCAAAGCATATTACATATTGGGGAGCAGCAAACTCCTAAGCAGCGAAAGCCAAGTAGTCAGCAATGGAATACCTTCTAAAAGTATGTGTTTGTGAAAGGATGGAAGTTTCAAGTAGCTGATGTTGTATGAAACTATTTGTAGTAGGAGAAAAAAAAAACCCAATATTCACCTGAGATAGTATGATGGCTCGTAAGTTTAGCTCAGGAGATACTGTCCAGTAAAGGTTAGCTCTAACTTGTCAAAATACTGAATTAGCTGACTGGTGTAGTGTTGCTGTTTTGCTGGTGTACTATTTAAGACAGTTCTACTCCCGAAAATACTCCTATTCCTATTTGATGTGAATCACACAGTAAATATATGGCTGATGTAACTGACCTGAAGATAAGGATGTTGAAGTAGGTGAGTAGGATAGTACAAAGGAAGGGAATGTGACTTAAATTAAGTGTAGGACACATGCTCTCCTAAATATCTTTAATTTTATATTGTATTCTCCTGAAGTTATGGAGAATGGCCAACTTTATCAGCAGTTAGACTCTCATAGGAGAGAAGTATGCTAAGTTATTTCCGTAGATCCAACCTAGAACTATTCTTGGGTTGGAGAAAAATGTTCTTGATCCAGTGCTAACCACATGGATGAATTATTTAGTCTCATGTTTGCAAATACTAATATGGAAAACATTGTAATCTCTAAGCTTTTATCTGGAAAGAATTTTTTTATTTGCAAGAAATGAACAGACTGTTTTAATTCACCTCTTTATCCAATTTTGTACACGTATGACTCCAAATAAGAGAAGTCTTTAATATATCTAAAGGTATTTCTAGCTTAGCTGCTTCACTAAATTGGAGTGGGTTTTTTATGCTTTTATATCACTTACTGTTATTTTTTAGCGGCTCTAGAAGCTTGAGAGTGACTGCTTTCTGCTGTTAAAAATCTGACATCTGGCATAGTAAAAAGCTGTTTGATTCACTGGGATTAATAAGCATTTGCTAGCAAGATACAACTGTATTCTAGACTCTTTGGCTAGGCAATGACGAGTCAGTCTAGTTTGTCAAATACAAGCAGTCTTTATGACATATCCTGTAATAGAAATAACCTTTGCCATCGTCAACTTAAATTTCAGTTGGTTATACCATTCCAGTTCTATATGCTAAATGCAGTGTTAAGAAACTCTGCAATACTAAAACACACTTAGGATTTAAGAACTTTTTCTCTTTTGATGGTGGACTCAAAGCTCAGGGAATGTTTGATATATTGGGGTTTTGAAACATACTCTCAACAACAGAAATTTCCTAAAATCTGCGGATCTGTTGTTAATTTTGTCTTTGTCTTGGAATGCTTGATACTTTTCTTTCTACACACATACAAACACAGAAGCAGAAATAATCTGTTCAGATAGCCTATACTTCCTTCTTGGTAGTTTACGTGCTTGTTAAGTCTTCAAAACTTGGCTCAATATAGTCAAACCAGTTGGTATTGTGAATTATTGAGTATTTTTGTGAACCTTTTGGCTTTACGATGCAACTCTTCTGCTTAAGAACCTGTATGCTATTTGGCTTGTGTAACTTCTTGACTCTGGTAGAGTATTTTATGACAAAATATAGTAGCACAGTTGCTCTGAGTGTGGGCAGTTGAATTCCTTTTTGTCTCTTGCAGGGCTGAAGGAGGAAGGCGGCATGGCTATATGGGTCATCTGACAAGGATAGCAAACTGTATTGTGCACAGTACAGATAAGGGGCCAAACAGTACCCTAGTCCAACAGCTCATTAAAGGTAATGTTAGTGGTCGTAAGTTTGTCTTCATGGCTTTCGTTATCAAGTTTTTAGGAAATGAATCAAACTTAAATTTTGGATAAAAGAAGAAAATATTGATTATTTATGACACATTCAATTTAAAACCAGCCGTCCTTAAGCAGACGCTTGTCTTCCCGCCCTCCCTGCTTCCGCCCCCCTCAACAGTGTCAAAGCTCCCAGAAATAAGCGCAAAGAGATGCTGACCTGCTTAATTTGCACTTGTTTGTTAGATAGAGTAATCCTTAAGGACTTGGGAGGATGTATATGTTCTTTGCAGTATTTCTTGTAGAGCAGAAGAGAACAATTAAAAATTAAGTTATACTCCATTGTTGATAGTATCAAATTGAGTAGGTTTTTCCTATTTCCTTTGCTAGAGCTTCCAGAGGATGTCAGAGAGCGATGGGAGACATTTTGCACAAGCTCTTTAGGAGAAACTAACAAGAGAAATACAGTGGACCTGGTAAGTAGTGATGGGTAAAGTATCAAAATTGCTACTGTTTACTTGGGCCCCAGTTTTTTTGTCAGCAGCGCAATCAGTCTTCCCAACTACCGTATACCTTTGTCAACAAGTACATCTAGTGACTGAGCTATGGAACTGATAATTCTTTAGTTTACTCTTCAACTGAAGCTGTATCGTTAATATTTTGTGTGGGAATCTTGGAGTAGCTTGGTTTGTATAGCTAATCCTAGACAATCACCAAGAGGGAAGATTTCTTTACAGCTTCAAGTTACCATCCTTTAAGGCTCCTGTCTGCTTGAAGAGCACAAACTAAAACTGCAGGGGCTGGTGTTAATTGCGTTGTCTACAGTATGTAAATGAGCCTATGTACATTTAATGGGAAAATGTTATCTGCATCCCACTGCCTGTGTTACTGATCTTGCTTAAGAGAAGTAACTTTGCATACCTTGTGCACCAGTTGTATTTCTTCTGCACATAGCAATACTGATTACACTTTTAGAAAAAAGCTAAACTTAAGTAGAAGTATGAAGAGGTTTTGCGTAATCACGTCAAACATACAGTTTGAGTAATCACTTGAATATTTTAATAAGCAGAGGCTGTTTCCAACATCAACAGACCAATTAATGCATTTTAATGTACCAGACTTCCCCAGGAATGCAGTACTTTGTATGTGGCTTCATTCACTTTTGCTGGTGCTGTATTAATTGGGCTATAAGACTAATAGACGGTTAAATTTGCTATCTCAACATAATGTAGCAACTGAAACATAGTGCTAACATAGGTGTGGCTATAGAAGCAATAAGAAATTCATCTGAAACTGTGCAAGTTGTGGACAGGACCAAATCATGTACAGATAGTATTTTTTTCATGAGCCTGTGGATGCAAAGAAATTCATAGTGCTTTTAGAATAATGTTATTTTCCTCGTAGTAGAAACTACTTCTTGGTCAAGGCCAAGAGAAGTTATCTAAAGAGGCAGAATTTTAAGCTGATTTATAATAAATTACATTCTAATTAGCTCTTCAGGTATGTAGTCATTTACTTGGACGTACTTGATGTAACAACAATAAAACCTCATTTAAAACGTATCTCCAAACTGCACGATATTCAGTAAAATAGAAATATAAAGCATTAAAATGAATCCTCGTGTCTAAATTGCCATCTGGAAAGTACTGTATCTTTGAATTTCTGAAGTTACAGGCTTTGTTTCTGTTTACGTGCTCAATTCTCATGAGCCTTGGATTTGCATTTAGTTCAAGGGTAAGCAGTAATGGACAGTGTAGTGTGGTGTAGGAGACTTTAAAAGATGGATCTTGTTGAAAACTCAGCTTGTTGTTTTACTGAGTCAAGCTTAAGTTATGGTTATTGTATGGGTGTATCCTGAAAGCACAGCCCCACAGTATTTCTTCCCAGTCATACTGTCCCCTAATATCCATGCTTGTGATCTGTGCTTTGGTCTCCATAGACCTGTCTTCTCCATGTATAAGCCTGGACAATTAAGTATGTCTGAGTGTTTGAGCACTTCTGTAAGCTGATGAAAGCGTCCTCGGTTAAAACTACAGCTTATCGGAACTCATGTTTATACCTGAAAAACTATATAGCTGATTTAAAGTGCAGATTTTCAGTGTCCCCACAGCAAGATTAATTTTCTATGGATTAGCCTTACACGTAGAGACTTATTTACTTGGGTCAAGACTTTCTTGTCCTAAGCAAGCTGTTGAACAGAATCTAGTCATGGGTGATGTATTAGTTCCTGATGCAGTTCCTGACCGGAATGACAGAACTGTGGTTTACTGTTGTACTTGATCTTCTTCAGTCAACTTACTGGATTTACTAAGCTGAGATGATCTGACCTTTGTGTATTATACTCTTATGATGTGAAGTTCATTAAAAATTAAGTTAGCTGTATGAAGACTATGGAAATAACTGATGTTGTGAGTACTTTCAATGATTCAGTCGTTTGGTGCTCCACAAAAAGCTGCTTGCTAGAGTAGAACAAGGTATGTGGTCCTGGGGTCCTACGCATAATGGACTGCTTCTGCAGCCGTAAGGCTGCTATTTTTCAGATGTTTTACCTCAGGGGTATCAATTGTAAATCTGTAAATGCTTTATCCCTTTCACTCTCTTTCTCTCTCTTTAGGGTTTTCTGTCTTTCAAACAAGTTCTTGTTAGGTTTTCTAAAACAACAATAACTGCAGACTGAGAAGTGAGCATGTAGCAGAACTGTCTGAAAGACTCTCCAAAACACTTTACAGACTTTACAGGAAGCTTATGTTTGTTTTTTCCAGTGCTAATTGTGTTTCTGGTAGAAGGTAGGCAGTACTTCAGTAAGTTTACCTACTTACACTTACCTAGCTGAAGATTAAACAAGCGTGGAGTACTTGTTCATTTTCTTTTTAGACAAGGTGCATTAATGATGCTGGTACAGTGAAGAATGCTATACAATTTGTAATACTAAGTTTTACAAGAGACTGTATGATTTCAGATTTGTCTCTTTATGGCGTCCTTCCAATATCAGTCATGGTATTAAACATTTGTGAAATATACTTAAAGACTAGGTGAGGAGATTATATCTTCCCTAAGCCTCAGAACAACAGTCTGAAGAACAAATTGTTCACGGTTGTCTTAAAAATCAGTGTAACTCCTTTCTCTTAAGGAAAATCCTTCACAATATTACCACAAAATGAGGCCAAAAAATGCCACACATTAGAATGAATTGTTTGCAAAAAGTGCCTGTGCTGTGTCTTAGTGTTACAAAGTGACTGGTCTGAACAGTGAGGAACTTCAAGTAAATAATTACTGAATAATAATTGCTGGGATTTGCCGTAGTCATTCCCGCTCCCTTCCCTGGCATAATTCTGCCATTTATTTATTAGGGTGGAGTAATGCTAGTTTCTCCTTTCAGGTTTATGCTTCAACTACAGCAGCTGTCAGAAAACAAGAGAACTCATGTATCTTAGACTTTGTCCTGTTGGTTGCCAAAGGGAGAGCCTGGGGGAGAGAACACTATGTCTAGTGAAGTCCTGAGTTTTTTCTATTACAGCAGTCAAGGGCAGGATTTCTACTGTGGATTAACTTGTTCATTAGCAGTTACTAAAACTAAACAATTTTTTACTTGATTTGGGGTGTATTTTCCCCCAGCAAGTTGCAGTTGTAGTAATGTGTTAACTTTTGTTCTCTCAAAATGTGCCCACGTGAGGGTGGCAGTGCCTAGGGCACCCCAGCTTGTGGTGTGGAATGTTATATAATTACCATGAAGTGTGCAGACTTTGCAAGAATATTCCATAAATATATTCTGAACACTAAGCTTCAGTGGACTCGGTTCATCATTTAATGTAACAGTTCTTCTCCAGACACAACAAGCCCAGAAGTCGTTTGGTGCCTTACTGTTCTTCCCACTTACTGACAGTTTTAGTGTCGATAGGTCAGGTTACCTTCAGAATTTCACTAACTTTGAAGTCAGGGTACTTCTAGTATGTAAATTGCAGTGCAGGGCTGAATGGTAGATGTGCAAGAATAAAGCACTCCCAATTATATTTTTTTTTTTAAATAAGTGTTATGCTAACAGATGAAAAAGCGTAAAAGCACAGTATACTTCAGGTAACCACTTTTTTATTTCTCTTTCACGTGTGTCCTGACTGTAGTATTGTCCTGTGATGTTTGTGTGAGCATAGGAAGGGGTCTGTCTTTTCTGAAGCCTTGCATGTGTTTCACTCTATACAGATTTGTATTTTCTTCAAAAAATAAAAAGAATCTGTAAACCACCTGACTTCACTTGAGAATACGTAACATGGAGTTTAGGGGTGTGTAGAATACTGCAGCATATTATGGTGCAGTATAAATTTCGTCATTTGTAGATTTGCTTTATACTAGTGATCCTTCATGGAGTATGTCTTAAGGGTCATCTGTCGCTACTGTCACTTTAGATAATTGCTGTCCTAGTGAAAATTACTTTGAGTGCTCTTCTGATTGAAGATTAGTACTTCCAAGGACATGTTGCTTAGATAGCAGTGTCACTGAACAAATATTCCCACTAGTTCTGTGTCAGATCATAAAAAAAAAATCTCTTCTTTCAAGGGTAATACTTAAAACAACAGTTGCTGTGGCAAGTACGCATCAGTTACTAATTTCTGAAGTTTAATTCTTTTATCTTTTTGTAGATACTGTAGACACCCAAGAGTTTCCCTTTAATTGTTATATATTCCATATATAGGAAAGGAGGAGGATCTCTGTATATAGTCCAGTATTTTGGTGACTACTAATTCACTTGCTGCTCAATATATTTCATGCAGTTCAAAGACAAGATGCAAGTTTTCTCTCATTTAGTTTTAGATAACTGTCTGCTGTAGGACTGACTTTTTAATGTTAAATAGACATTCTCAGGTAATCAAAAGCTTCGGCTTTTTTGGACTATCTAATACTCACATATGTGTTAATGCTATTGAAATATTTCAGGGGCTGTTTTATATGGTATAGCAGTTGGGAAAACTAAAAATAATTCCATTTATTGTTTCAATGTGAAACTGTGAAGATTCAGCCAGATAGAGTGAGTGTACCTGAGTGACTGTCATATACTATGCAAATGACTAAATTCCTTTGTGTAGGTTACTACCTGCCACATTCATTCTTCCAGTGATGATGAAATTGACTTTAAAGAAACTGGCTTCTCACAG